>APFE030275706.1:0-11030 GCA_000404065.3 Pinus taeda | reverse complement strand
AGCAAATACATAAGCAAATTCAAGAATAGCTTGAGAAGAGTCAAGGCAAGTACAAGGAAAGACACGACAAGCATAGAGTCAATCACAAGTTTCAAGAAGGGGATGAGGTATGGCTATACATTAGTAAGGAAAGGATGCAAGGAGAAGGTAAAATGTTGAAGCCTATTCGTTATGGTCCATTCAAAATCCTCAAGAAGGTTGGAAATAATGCTTTTCAATTAGATTTGCCTTCCTACATGCAAATGTATTCTGTTGTTAATGTGGAGAACTTACGTTTGTATGAACCTCCTTTGATCACTGATCATGAAAGTGTTGTTCAGCTGCCATCTATAGAAGATTTCTTGCCAGAATTCTTAGATGAGATGAAAGAAGATACAATCCTTGACAGAAGGACACACACTTCAAGGAGGGGCAATGTAGATTATGTTTGGGTTGGTTTCAAAGGCAGCAAATTGAACAAGGCAAAGTGGATGGAGGTGGACAAAGTGAGGGTGTTGTACCCGGACCTCTTTAACAGGTAGTTGAAGGCTTTTGGGGTCTAAAAGCTTCCCAATGGGGAGACTCTTCAACTTATTTACAAATAACTCATTACATAACATCATAAAATTTCACATTCCACTAATGATAGTTTAAACCGTCTCTTTGTTGTTTGTTAAAGCCCATGAATCTTGCCTGTTAATGCGGTTAGAGATGTGCCCTATGTCATTTCGTGGCCTATGTCATTTCATGCCCTGTCATTTCTCCATCCTAGACTATATAATTGTCACGTAACTACTCATCCTTTCACCTCTCATTTCTATTTGTTTGCAAATCTCGATTAACTCTGAAGTTGCGAGCAAAAAAAAAATCTGCGAAAGCAAATTCAGGGAATCAGTTAACGATGACAATGACATGGAGGGCTGTATTTCTTGTCACATTTACTTATTTTCTCTGTTCTTGTGTTGCAGGTAAAATTCTCATTGTCAAATTGAATGGTTCCTAATGTTTGTCTCAAATCTGTAGAGTAATAATGTTATTATATTTTCTTAACTAATTTTTACTGAACAAATTAATGGAATCTGAATAGAGTCACCTATGCCTTATAAAACAATAAGGGTGGTGAACAACTGTACATTTCCAGTGTGGCCTGCAACTGTGGGGTCAACTAAATTTCATCCTTAGATGATGATGAAAGTGGGAGTAGGAGAGTCATATTCATGGAAGGTAGATCCATTTTGGTCAGGATCTGTTTGGGGTAGGACTGGTTGTGTCTTTAATTCCCAAGGGATCGGAACCTACGATTCCAGTGATTGTGGAGGAAAGCTGCATTGCAGAGGCGAGATTCAAAATATAATGTCAATCACAAAAGCAGACTTCGAACTTCTGGGTAGAATAGTGAAGCCTCACATTTTTTGAGTTACATTGGAGAAGGGCTACAATCTTCCAATGTCATTGGTTGCAAGCTATGCTACCACTAATATTAGTAAACGCCACCCCTGTGAATCCATGGAGTGCAAAGCCAATGCGGATCTGGTGTGCACTAAATATTTGCAAATGAAGAAGAATGGCAGCATGATTAGTCTCCACCATCCAAGAAATAGGGTTTCAATCCAAAGGTCTTGATTTCAACTAGATAGTTCATGGTAATTAGTCAGATATATATAGAGTACAAAGTGTAGACTAAATAGTTTTTTTATTTGAATCTAGCTATATAATTAAAAAAAAAAATGTCATTTTTGTTGTTGTTTAAAATACATTTTTGAGTGTATAAATAGTTTCAACATAACATTCAACACACGAGCAAAGTAACAGTACTCGTGACAAAGCTTATATTTTAATGGAATATTTTTCTAGTCCAAAACATGTTAGTGGCTCCAATCTCCTTTAGTCACATTGATCTCAAAGGGTAATCCTTTCTAACACGGGCATCTACACATGGTTAATGGGTGAATGCATGAAGATGGTTTACACTTTTGGGCCAAATGTGGTGATGAAATTTCAAATTTTACTCTTTTATCAAATTGAAGCCCTCAAAATTCATTCAAGTGTTGTCAATTTTTATTAGGAGCAAATACACAATCATGGAATGGCCAACACCAACCAATGTTCATGAAATACAATGTTTCATGGGCATGGTCTTGTATTATAGTAGATTTGTCTAAGCATTTTTTAATATGGAAAACCATATTACCAAGCTCCAAGGAAAGAACAAGAAGCTCATTTGGACTGAAAAATGTTAAGACTTGTTCCAAAGGTTAAAGATATTATTAACAAGAAGGCCAATTTTGAAGGAACCATATGGAGAAAGAATTTTTGGCTTTCACTCATGCCTCCAAGGAGGGTTGGGCTGAATATTGATAGCCAGCATGACATGGTTGGTTTGTGAGGGAAACCTAATTATCACCCTTTTGTAATGGATATTGGTGTTTAAAGTTTTCTTTAATTTAATTTTAATTGAGATAGCTATGTGGTTCTAAATTTAAATCAATTTTTTTAATATATACATTTTTTTAATATACACACTAGCATAAATCTATCTTAAGCACATATTTATCTAGAGTTGAGAATAAATCCATATTAAGCATATATCTATCAATAATTTATAGGAATAAAAAAAAGATTTACATATCAACAAACTTAATCCTTTTTAGAATTTGATAAATTTTGATTAAAGTAAATCCATATTTTTTAGAGTTTGATAAATTCTTATGGTAATCATTGAACCTTTTCCTGTTAGATAATATTTGTCTTATCTACAATACATCTTTTGTCCTCATATATTTTGGGTGACTATCTGATTTCAAGGAAAATACTTCATTATATGATCAACAATTTACCTCAACAGCTTCAGAAATACATTAACAGTGGAAGAATATGTCAAGGACATCATAATTCAGAGTTTAGACATCTTCAGAAATCTTCAAATGATGGTCAACGAGAGTCAAACCTCTGGCCTCTCTCTTCTGGTTAGCATGGGAGCCACTTTAGTTGTCTCATCGTTGTCTAGGCCTTAGCATGCATGCGACCAGGGACGAGATATCCAAGATCTGTGACTGTGACTAGAACAGAAACCCTAATTTCTATATGGGTTTCATATCTAAAGTCATGTTGTAGATAAATACTATCAGGTGCACTTCAATCATACTTTAGCATCATAGAATACAAATAGTGATAAGGGTAAGAATCTTGAGAACTGATTCTACCTCTACCTAGGGATCTGCATCATTCATCTTCATTCATGTAGTTAACGTGTCTCGACTTGAGTATTTCCTTTCGGTATATGTCCTTGGAATAGTTTCAAAAGATGTTTTTGTGGTCTTGTTAGAGCACGAAAGTATTAATCTCCTAAATCTCACAAGCGATTCAAGGTGAGGAACTTGCTTAGATTTGCTACCTTCAATAAATTTGCGGATTTTTTTTTTCTCTTCTGATCTCAACTTAATTTTAATCAGTGTTGTCCATCAAAGTCTTTGATGAGCAGTAGCTTTGCAAAAAAGTAGAGTCAAAAAAATAATTAGAAATCAAGAAGGTAAGATACATCAATGTGTTAGCTCATAAAGGTAAAGGCGTTTTTCAGATCACTACCTTTGGTTAGTACAAGTTTTGATGTATCAAGAATCTAGCCATCTCATTTGATTGTGCTAGCAAGATTTTCTTTAATCAACATGATGTGATGCATGATCTATACTTACATCTGGCAAGCTGGGATAGTGCCATTGATAAGAGGCTTTTCATGCCTGCCAACGAGGATGCTATTTGCACAAAATGGTTGGCACTAAAGCATACATCTAATGTTCAATTTGTTTCAATTCATGCAGGTCATCCTTGAAACTTATTCTATTTTCATTGCATAAGCATTGAATAATTATTTGTTGAATTTACTAAATTTCAAATTTAATAAGGAAGCATTTTTATCAGCATAACATCTCAGCTTTTTAGCTTTTACATTTCTAGGACATTACTATAGGTTCAATGGGAAAACAAGGTTGGTCTCAAATATATTTTTCTGAGGTGAAATCTCTTGCTTTGTTCTTTGATGCAAGTCAATACTATCTTCAAACATTTTTACATACAATACCAAAACTTCAGGTTCTTATGATGTACAATTACAATTCAAAGGATGCAATACTTAAAGGCCTATTAGTATTTTCACCACCTTAAGTCTGTATTCCTTGAGAAGTTGACACTACCTCCTCTTTACGAGTACTATAGATCCTGGAAGAACTTGGAAAAATTATTTGTATACCTTTGTGAGGGCTAGGGAAATATGAATCTATTTGACAAGGGGCAAGTCCAAGAGTTTCCTAAGTTTGTAGAATGACGAAGCATACATAAGCACACATTCAAATTTCAGTTATGCCTGAATGGAATATCTAAATATCATATGAAAAGAACCAAATGTTGAACATAAAGAATCAAAAGCGAATACAAATTGAAGATACTGCTTAGGCTCAATAAAAAAACAAAGATGTATTTTGTACTATATCAATTGACCATGATTTTTTATTTTAACAAAGTGAAAGTTATCTGCACAAGAAATTTCTAATAGTTGTACACAGATGCAACTCCTTTACACGCTAGGAAAAAACATTTCTTTGGTTTATTTTTAAACTCTTTCATTTAAAACTTTTATATATATAGCCATTCGATAGAACACTTGCTAAAGCTAATAATTTTTTTTTCTATATACAATGAAGAATGTGTAAAAAATGAAGCATGTCCAATAGAAAGAAGTTGTTAGAAATTAATTAATGGAGCAAATAAATACACAAAATATTGTGGAAAAACAAAAACAAAAATGCATAGGATAAGAGAGACACAGATATACGTGGTTCACCCAATGTGGACTACGTCCACGAAGAAACAACCAATCGTTACTTTTATATTATACAACAAAATAAAGACATACAATCTACAACATATCCATTATATTTTCCTCTTCGCTCTCACACAGTCTACTGTCTCTTTCTTGCTCATAATAATAATACATATCTGCAACAAAATTTCCTCATACGTTTTACCATCAGATCATCCGCGTAAAGAATGACCCATAGTGACTACAAAATTATATTATCTCAGCTTCCCCCCTTAGAGCCTCCACGCAACAATAGTGGGGAGGCTAGCCCCCCCACACCCCCTTCCCCCGTCGAGGATTGGGATCTAGAAGCAGCTGAGATATGACCTCTGAATCAAGAAGATAGTCACACTCCAAATCCAATAGAATGTCCAGAGGCAACATTGAGTAATATGATGCAATATAATTATTTTTTCACTTGCGCACTCTAGCAACAGAATGGCAAATTGATGGTTTACACTTCTGCATGTCCTATAAACAATGCTTAAGCGCAATGAAACAAGATTTTGTGCACAAATTTGTGTGCACTCCACACAACTTTTACTCAATTGACTAGTGATATGTATTGTTTATCACTAAAATATTACGAGTAATATTAGTAATAAAAGTGTGTGGAGTCTAGCCAAGAGCGTGTGTGGAGGAGGTGTGCCTAGATATAGCATGTGTGGAATAAGTTTTTCATACTTCATTGTGCAGAGCAAGCATGGGATGGGACATAAATGTGAGCAAAATGCAGACCCACCGTAAGTAGTTGTAGAAACAAGGAGATAAACATTATTTATGACTAAAATATTAGTAACAATATCATAAAATTGCAATGTTTTCTTGGGTATTATTGCGATAAAAAAAATATGCATTGTTTAATACTAAAACATTAGCCATAAAATCCTTTAGCGCAAAGTGCAACTATACACACATTGAAATCTTCCTCTAGGCAATGGACTTCATCCCCACTTCTGCATATATGCCTAATTTCAAATATATTCGGAAATACGAACACACACATTATTTACAATTAAAATATTATCGATAATATGTTCTCATCATCATATTCCCTCAATAACAATTGTTTCTTGTTCATATAGAACATCGAATCAAATATCTTTTCAAATCATGTGTAATCATATGAATCATAAAAGGATACCATAATCATCCTCCCTCTCACGGAGGGGCCAACTGTAAGTCTAATCTTGTTTTTAATAGTTGTATTGTCTCAATATATGAGAGTAACTTGGTCCCAACCATAGATATGGAGCTTACTTCCAATTGGATCATCACAATGTATTCATGGTATCCTTGTCATATTGAGATCATGCTCAAACAACTCTTCTAAGGAGCTTTTATATCTTGCCTCATAGCTAGCTATTCTAGCAACATCATGATCAACCTTGGTCATGCTATCGACCTCTCATCCAGTATATCATGGTAGATATCATGCTAAAGTAGCATTCGAATGTCCATATCAACAATAATCTCAAGTATTAGCAATACATCTTTGTAGGTATATATCATAGGAGAAATATCACATTCTCAAAATAGAAAACCTTATGCAGATATTTCAAAGCATGCTCGAATGGTTACTCTCTGTGAGTGAACACTCATGAATTCATTATGCACATCATACATCTAGAAATGGATGTTCAAACTAGAACATCAATGCTCCAACTGTTGGATTCCATGTCAAGTTCAACAACATATTGAACTTCAAATAAGAGTATCCAAGGATTTGTTTTTTTTCATGACATTTTCCAATAACTTTGAAATATGGAATTTCTTTTCAAATTCTAGAAATTGATTCATCATTCCATGATACATTATTTTGGGATTCACAAGCCTTCTCCCTCTGATTATATCATCATAGGTTCATCTCCTCTCACACGTAGATCACGAGGATATAAAACCAAAACCATAATCAATATCAAAGCCATGCTTTGGAACTCGTCATCCTGACTTCATCATATAACTCTCAAATATAAAAATATCTGGATTGCAATGCTCTAATGATAATGCCAACATTATCATCCTTACATAACTCAATGTCGTACCATCAACAACAATGTCAAGTCATCAGAGTTTAGAACCCATATGATGACCATTATCAAAGTATTATTACTTTCATCGAGGAGGTAGGTGTATCTCATATGGAATCATGACTTCATCATGCCAATAAGTCATGCAGTATCAATCTAAACTTTATCAAGTCATTCTCATAAGCATAATATAAGTCATCCTATCAGTAGGTGTAAATGGATATGTCAAGGATGAGTCATGAAAGTTCCATTTTTCATGCCAAATCATAACTCTCATTATTTCAACTATTGTGCTAATAATGATGAGGCCAATAAGTCATCATGCCCACATATTATCGATGTTAGGGAAAATCAACAATCTTCAAATCATATCACTAGACATCACGTCATGTCCAAATGTTATTGAAGAGAGATCTATAGTCAAAGCACATCTCAATATTGAACTCAAAGTTATTGTCAAACATCATGAAGAAACACTTTTCACATATACCAGTAAGGCCAAATCATGCCAACCCCTTGTAGCTAAGATATAGTGACATATCCATCTGTATGTCTTGGTCACCTGCAAACAAAAATTTAGTTTGCATGTTCATGTTATGGCAATCATTGAATCTTTTCCTATTAGATATTATTTGTCTTATCTACAATACATATTTGGTCCTCATATATTTCAGGTGACTATCCGATTTCAAGGAAAATACTCCATTATATGATCAACAATTTAACTCAACAGCTTCAGAAATAAATTAATAGTGGAAGAATATGTCAAGGACATCATAATTCAAAGTTTAGGCATCTTTAGAAATCTTCAAATGATGGTCAGCGGGAGTCAAACCTCTGGTGTTTCTCTTCTAGTTAGCATGGGAGCCACTATAGTTGTCTCGTCGTTGTCTAGGCCTTAGCATGAGTGTGACGAGGGATGAGATATCCTAGATCTATGAGTGCAACTAGAACATAAACCCTAATTTCTATATGGGCTTCATATCTAATGTCACGTTGTAGATAAATACTATGAGGTGCACTTAAATCATACTTCAGAATCATAGAATACAAGTAGTGATAAGGGTAAGAATATTGAGAAGTGATTCTACCTCTACCTGGGGATCTACATCATTCATCATCATTCATATAGTTAACCTGTCTTGACTTAAGTCATACAACAACATATTCGTTAGATGATAAACATATGGCTATCAACATCATGAAATCAATCTTTCATCAAAATTTTAGACTCAAAGAAGCAAATAGAAGCAACATCATATCTCAAAGATTATGAACACAAGAGCATTTTCTATCAAGTCACTCCATCAACTTACTATTTCATGTTTAACCATATTTCATCAAGACAAGACCATAGGTAGTAAGAGATCTAGAATATCAATCTTATAGTTATACTTCTCATGTCAAAGTTGCCATGCTCCTCATGACTAATGAGATCAAATTAGGTCAAACAACAAGAGTGTCAATCACTCTTTCTGTATGCTTTCATCGTGCTTGTCACAAGAATTAAAAACATAATCATGTATAGGAGTCAATGAACTATGCTTCTATGAAAAGTATCATTTTATAGATCCAAGGTACTATCCTTCTTTAGGATCAAGATATGAAAAGAAGATCATAGATGTTAGCCAACTAATAATTGTATCAATGTAATTGTATCAATATATCAACATTAGATAACTTCATTGAATTCAAGAAGATCAAAGTGTTCAATACCAAGTGCACGATTTCATCATAGGAAACATAGATCCAAGTCACTTTCATATACATGTATGATCCATTAAATAAAGAATTATTCTCATCCAACCTTAGGGCTTACCAAGTCAATAGTTGAAACACAACATACCATCCATATCTTGTACTATTCAAATACTAGAACAGTGCTCATTACCCATGAGCTACTTGAAGTACTTTTTCATATTTTCATCAAGTACCTCTTTATTTATTTCCAGATATGCATCTCAAAATAATACTTACGAAGAACCTACTCATAACATATCATCATGGAGGTTAGAAACATCCATATAATCAAATAAACATAATCATAATATCTATAAGTAAGAAGCATCATAAGTTAAGAAATGCATATCTTCAATGAGAGGTGATCCTCTCCCTCTCAAATCAATATTCAAGAGTCATCAATGTCCATGTTCCATATACCAATGTTGTCTTCAAGTATCCAACCATACCTCCTAAGGGTTATCCCATCTGGAACTTCATCAAATATTCCACGAGTGGCTGAGCATCTACACATAGATCATGTCAGAGTTTCATACATGAAATATAAAGACTTTACCATAGACCAAGATTTTCTTTCCATCCCTAGCCTCATATAATACATCAAACCCTAATCATCAACATGCCTAGGGTTTTTCGTAAACCCTACAATTCTTATAGGTTTCCACCATCCTCTTGTTGCTTCCATCAATGGTGTCATCATCACGATGATTTCCATGGATTTGATCAACCTGGCTTTGATTCCACGTTAATTTTCCTTAAGGAAACAATTTTCTTTACTATGATGGTTATATTTCATCATTAATACTTTAAGTTCACCCTATATTATTATTTCATTATTCAAATCTATACTATTATACATCAACATGTGCAATGAAATAGAAAGAAACAACGTCACCATCATCATCAATGTAGAAGAATATAAAAGGAACATTAGAAGAAAGCATGCACACTTATAGAGACAATAAGATTGGTTCGCGACCAAGGAAAAACCCACTATTGGGAAAATCCTTGAAAATTTTCTTCTTCTTCTTAGATCGTGGTAAAAAGTTATATCAGTGAGTAAAACGAGCCCAATACATATGATCAACAATAGGTAACAATATGCTTGACCTATAGATGTATCATAAAAATAGAGAACGTTAGATCCACCAATATGTAGCAGAGAAACCCAAATCCACAATCATTGATGCTGAGATGCCAAAACCTCAGATGTAAATTGGGTTTCTATCATTAGTATTGTCTGTGAGCAGTTGAAAAACTCAAAGTCACACTTCCTAAGACATTATATGAGCAACTATAATAGAAAAGTCACTCTGAGGAGTATGCCTATTAATATTGACCTGAACACAGAAGAACCAAAGTCGCTCTCTTATTGATCTGTCCGAGTGACCACAAAGTCAAAATCACATGCTCATAGTGCTATCCAGGTGACTGAATTAACAAAATCACTTCCTACACTATCTGAAGCCTACAACTGGGGACTAAAACCTTTCGATGAGTGTCTAAGCCCAGAATTTCTCCCTCCAAACTACCTCCCAATGACTAGAGGGCTAAATTCATTCTCTTACAGACTCTGTGCCTACAACCAAGGACAAAAACCTAAGATATGTGCCATAGGAAGTTCATAGAAGCCATAGAAATCAACAAACACCCTAATAACCTTCATCGAGAGGATAGATGGATCATTAGCGAGAAGTCAATTCCCAGTTTAACATCTAAATCAATATCTTTAAAACCTCCTCTCCTAGCCTTGAAGAATCCTAAATGCGTCACACGATCAATCACTTCATCTATTTTTCTTAATTTGATTCATAAGGTTATTAATATATAACCCCTCTAATCAAAGCCTAATTAATGACATTATAATCTTTTAAACAACAATCAATTTCTTTTATTTTTCACATATACGCATTTGTTTGATTCTCATTATATATTTATATTTATATTATCTTTTGAATATTTATTAATATAATATAATTTGATATGGATATTATAATCCTAACATTACTTACTAAGGCATTTGTGCATATTAGATTCATATTATCTAAATATTACCATTTATATGATTAATTAAATCATAAAAAACTCATTTGATTTTATCTTTAATCCCCTCAAAATTCATAAATTCTAATTAATAATGAATTTTGTAAATTTAGTGTTAGTGTCAACTGTTATTCTCACATCCTTATTCTATTTATTAATAATGTGGGAAGTTCATTATTTCATATATTTTTCATATTGAAGATGAACCAAAGTTGCTGGTTCGAAACGTCGAGAGTAAAAATAGCAAATGGGATGAATCGAGAAGTTTTTTTACAACACAATGAAAATTGTTGTAGAAATTTAAAATCCGAAATACTAGCAAAATATTTAAAATATCTGGGATATAAGAATTTCCACCATGGGATGAATAATATATTTATATA
>APFE030275704.1:45726-65754 GCA_000404065.3 Pinus taeda | reverse complement strand
ACATATGATAACACATAAACAATTAAAAATACATGAACACCATATTTTTACCCTCGATTCTCTTAGGAGAAAATTGAATAATATATCTACTATTTCTCATGGCTTAAAATAGGTCAAACCAGCCAAAGTGATCCCTCCACTCAATTCATGAATATTACAATAGAGAATCATCAAGCTTTTAACAACTTCATCACATATAATCCATGGGCTCTAAGACCATGGGCCACAAAAGTGATGTGCCCACATTTATGATTTCCTTTTTTAATTTATTATTACTTAGTATACAATCAAATGATGTAATCACGAGTCAAAAACATACTAAATCACTCCATAATGGCTTAGCTCATCATTCTTAATACTAATAAAAATCTTCGTTATATCCCTTATAACCTTGTAAAAATCTTTTTTTAGTAAGATGTCAACGAAAACTTCATATCGATGATCCAATTAAATACTTTCTTTTCAATATTTATCCAGTTTTTAAAATTTCTTATAACATACTATAGCCTTACGGAGTTTCCATTGCAACATATGGTGCAATTGCAAATTACTCTTTTTTGAAACCTATCAAAATTTCTCACATTAATTCGTATTAACCTATGTTTCCTATTATTTTAAACGTATCAAAATATCTCTCATTCAAAATTGTTATTTAATGAGCTGTGCACTATTTGTAGTCACAAACAGCTTTATGAGTCTCTAGTGGTGCTGAACAAAGTTTGCGAGCCTCTAATGGGTTCTGCACTCTTTGCTCTCGCAAACAACCTAATTGAAAAATGTTATTTAATGGATTATGGACTCTCTGCGCTAACAAACAGTTTTACTAGTCTCCAGTAGGTCCTGCAATCTGCTCTCACAAAAAACTTTGAGTCCCTAATAGGTCCTTTCGATACAAAGACAAAACATGATTTCCAACTATGAAAATCTGAATAATGAGGCACTGGTTATCAGAAATTATGTAGCTTGCCTAACATCCCATGGCATAAATATCCAACTGTGGATCCTCTTTCCAACAACTTAATTAGTCTTCTCACTTTTGGATTTGGTTTCAGCCTTGTATGGCATTTTGATTGCAGATTCCCCGAATATTTAGGGGAGCAGTTAAATATTTTTATGCAAAGATTAAGAACATAACCAAAGAGTTCATAGCTTGTAGAATGTTCATAGCTTGTAGAATGCATGCTTATATGACAAAGAAAAACAGAAAAACATAAAAGATATACAGATCTCTAATTGTTATGCACAGATTGTGAGTATGCTTGAACAGAGTTTAATTTCTATGAATACTTAATAAATTTGGTGACAATTGAAGCTAAAAAATATTGAAGTCAAAATTGTTGCATGGAGAGTTCAAAATAGGTAAAAGAGTAGGAGCGAAAATTGTTATATGGAGTGCTTAAAGATGTGATTCTACCACTCTTATATTCTATTGGATGACCAATTAACTGCATGAAAGTCTTTGTGTTTTCTTCATATTCATGCAGGTATGTCACAGTTAGTGAG
Source organism: Pinus taeda (assembly GCA_000404065.3). NCBI lineage: Eukaryota > Viridiplantae > Streptophyta > Pinopsida > Pinales > Pinaceae > Pinus > Pinus taeda. The sequence goes on along the minus strand of APFE030275704.1, from coordinate 64,251 downwards.
GCCAATGGAAGAGAACTTTTCTACTATTTTGTGAAGTCAGAGAGTAATCCAGCAAATGATCCACTTCTTCTTTGGCTTGAGGGAGGTCCTGGTAGCACCGGTTTCACTGGATTTGTCTATGAGATTGGTCAGCTATGGGAATTCTTGCTCTTATTCTCTGTTTCAATGCTCAAAGTTGCCATTTACTGAATGAATTTTGATCTTGTACATATTAAGTTTTCAAATTGTGTAATCTGGCCATGGGAACGGCTTGTTCAAATGACTAACTGTAAGCTCACTTTTACCCATGTTGTTGGAATTGGCACCCAAAACTGAGTCAACTACTGTTATAATTAGGCTTATGCAATACTAAGATATCATTGTAAACCAAAGAATAACGGAAATCGATCAATTATGGATTTCATACTCTTGAAACATTACCTATTCAATGTGCAGCATTGATCGTGAAAAGATAATGCACTTGCCAGACTTGCAAGGCTAGGCAGGGTGGGAGGCTATTTTGATGCAATCCTTGTGTAGAAAATAGGCAGGGTGGGAGGCTATTTTGATGCAATCCTTGTGTAGAAAAAAACAGAACATAATAGTGATTTTTAGAAATTTGTAAAATAAAATGATAGAGATCTTCTAATATTTATCCCAAAGTTTTTCTCCTATTGCAGGTCCAATGAGTTTTAATCTCAGTAACAATTCTGGGAGTTTGCCCACGCTCATCCCCATTCCACACTCTTGGACTAAGGTTGGCGTTCAAGGCTCCTACCTCTGCCACTATGGTTATAACGAAATGTTTTCAATTAGGGCACCAAATTTTTTTCCCTCTTTCAAACATTCGTCAATTGAGCATACTAGATTATGTCACTGATAAAGCATCTTTGTTATCAACTTTTATGTTCTGTTGCTTTCATCACTCTGGAATTTGCCATTATTAAATTGTTTCTCATCCAACTTGGACTTAACTTGGATGTCACTGAATGTATAAATTTTTATTGTAATGGATTAACCTTGAATGGTTTTGCACATGTAGGTCTCCAACATTCTTTTTGTTGATTCTCCAGTTGGGACTAGTTTTTCGTACTCCAATACAGCTACAAATTACAAGACTAGAGATTTTAATCCTGATAAATTACGATGCAATATGAAATTACTCAATGTTAATCCTGATAAATTGCCTGTGCACCAAACTCTAAACATGAATGACTAGTATTATCTATGCAGAGAAAATTTGAAGGGCCAACCTTTCGTTCAAGAGTATGTAGCAACTCTCTCGATAGTTTAGAAACACGGATTACTTTGCATTAAAAATGAAATGAATCAAGATGAGACTGACTTCCATGCTTTGATCCATTCCTCCATCATGGAGCCAATTTCCCCAAAGATAGTATCTGCATTCTTGAGGTTCTCCTTGACTTGTTTACCGATTTCCACAAAGCAATCTTCCACAGTGAGGGCAGAGCGAGGCAAGCAAACTGTTTGGAAAAATGGCACAACCTCTTCAAGCCATTGAGCACCCTTTGCATCTCCCTCAGGGTTAGCCACGAGATCCCCAAGTTCCTTTCGCCACACATAACACAGCCCTGTTTTGATCCCATACCTAAGGTGATCACATATAATCTTGCAGCATAAACCACACCAAATGTCTTCCAGAGTACTGTGCCGGGACAGCGCAGTTTTGCCAGATCTAGAACTACCGAGCCCAGAGAACATTGCAGGACCAATGATTTCTCTATCGAACGCAATGTTAATGCCACTCATAGGAAACAAGGCCCCATTGGGAACAGTCATGACTGCATCAACATATTGAGTGTTCTTTTCTTCCGGCTTTCGGATCTGTGTGGGTGCATCATAATCAGGAAAATTTAACCACAACCCACATGAAATGGCACATGGGACCCCCTGCCTAAGGCTAAATGGGTACCCTCTCACAAAATCTGACCCTTTCTTGTAAGGGTCATACAATGTATTGAAGAAAAATGGGGTCGAGGGGGTTTTGAGATTTATCAGGTGATGTTCTAAGGCATTATCCAAATTCCCACTTGGATCCTTAGCAGGAAGGCAGTCATCATCTAATGAAAAATTTTCTTCTAAAAAGCTCTTATAAACATTGCTCTTAAAAAGAACAAAACTATTAAGATCATTTATAAAACAAATCTGTTAAATTCACTGCCAGTTATTAAACAAGATTTCCCATCAAGGGATGCTTTCCAAAATTAGAAAATGAAAAACCCATTTGCAAAGTCTATTCCAATAATGTTAGCAGGACAACAAAACCAGATCTAGAAACCATGGAACCAATAAAAAGAGAAAACTTTCCAAAACCATCCTGATTCTTTAATTTTAGTATCCATGCCTGTGTTTAACTATGAATTCACTAATACAAGAATCTAATCTATTTGTGTAACATATTTCTTGTGTAACATATTTCATCCTCCATAAAGAAGTCAAATCCCATAGAAAATTAGAAAAATCCTTCAGAACCAAGAATTTCATTTATTTATACTTATAGCAGATAAAAAGCTATAACCTGGAACTAAATTTTCCAATCAGCATCATGAGAAACATAAAAGCATAAATTTGTCTTTGATTTTCCTTTTATAGAATAGCTTCCCCAAACCAAAAGGCCTTTTCGTCACTTAAATAGTTTATCTCAACATTAAATATTCAAATGGCTCTGCATCAAAGAAATATTAGATTGAGAACCTAAGACAAGGTCCTCGTACCCAAACAATTCAAATGGCTCTACATCAAAGAAATCTTAGATTGAGAACTTAAGACAAGGTCCTCGTACCCAAACAACCAAAATCTCAAATGAACCAGTTCTATTCAGATACCTAAACTTCTAAAGCTTATATCGATGATGCAATATGAAATTACTCAATTTTAATCCTGATAAATTGCCTGTGCGCCAAACTCTAAACAGGAATGATTAGTATTCTCTATGCAGAGAAAATTTGAAGGGCCAACCTTTCGTTCAAGAGTATGTAGCAACTCTCTGGATAGTTTAGAAACACGGATTACTTTGCATTAAAAATGAAATGAATCAAGATGAGACTGACTTCCATGCTTTGATCCATTCCTCCATCATGGAGCCAATTTCCCCAAAGATAGGATCTGCATTCTTGAGGTTCTCCTTGACTTGTTTACCGATTTCCACAAAGCAATCTTCCACAGTGAGGGCAGAGCGAGGCAGGCGAACTGTTTGGAAAAATGGCACAACCTCTTCAAGCCATTGAGCACCCTTTGCATCTCCCTCAAGGTTAGCCACGGGATCCCCAAGTTCCTTTCGCCACACATAACGCAGCCCTGTTTTGATCCCATACCTAAGGTGATCACATATAATCTTGCAGCAGAAACCACACCAAATGTCTTCCAGAGTACTGTGCCGGGACAGCGCAGTTTTGCCAGATCTAGAACTACCGAGCCCAGAGAACATTGCAGGACCAATGATTTCTCTATCGAATGCAATGTTAATGCCACTCATAGGAAACAAGGCCCCATTGGGAACAGTCATGACTGCATCAACATATTCAGCATGAAGTAGCTCTGTACCTGTTCTGATTATTCCCAAGCATACTACCAACAAAGGTGATCAACTATTTTGAAACAGAGTACATGCAATCTGAACTTCTATACCGTCATGGCTGTGTTTATTTCCATAACATGCCATTAAAAATGTGAAGATTCGGTCATGGCCGTGTTTCTTTCCATAACATGCCATTAAAAATGTGAAGATTTCCACTGATTTTGTAACGTTTTATGCCGACGGAATTGCATGCTTATTACCTACTTCTTGGACATAACTAATCTACTCTTGAGTCACCAAAGAGCTGACATCTTTACGCATGAAAAACTGTACAAAAGACCCACATTCCTGCTCAGATATTCTTAAAATAGTCACCAAAGAGCTGACATATTTACGCTTGAAAAACTGTACAAAAGACCCACATTCCTGCTCAGATATTCTTAAAATACTGTCCAAAACAACTGTTCAAAACACCTAGTTTGGTGTTCAGAGAGTTAACTATTTTGAGAGTGCAGAGTCTATTTAACAGCAAAAGGGGACAGAGCCCACACAAGGGTACTGTAGCTATATACATGTAAATGCATGAAGCAAAGGTACACAGGTAAAACATCGAAAACAGAAAGCCCGAAAGATCCATTGAAAACTTTGCCTGCAAAACCCTCACTGGAAATAAAAGCTCGTCAAGCTCCAAGCTCCTCCAGTCGGATGTCCAGAGACGCTGCCTGCTCAGGGAGATTTGAAGCAGCGAGAAGGCGATCGGATGTCCAGAGACGCTGCCTGCTCAGGGAGATTTGAAGCAGCGAGAAGGCGATTTGAAGCAGCAGCGAGAAAAACTGTGCGGAAAGAATATAAGAAAGTAACCTAAACTACATCCAACGGTCCAGGACATTTCAATCGTCTAACATCTGATCGGATGGCTCAAATAAGTACACGGTGGCAATTGGGGGAGTTGATTTCAGATGGAAATGCCTTACGGCGTAATTATAAGTTTTGAAATTGCTTTTACAGATATTTGCTATAATTTATATAAACTTTAATTTGTAGTTTGGAATTTGAAAGATAAATAATTAGATTAATTAAAAATAAGAAAGTTATGACTATTTTCTATATAAATTTGAATCTTTAATTTGTGACTACTACGAAGAATATTATATAATATTTCATGGAGGTTAAATCCCTCCTATCCACCTAATATATATTGATAACTAAATTGAAATTTTTGAAGTGTTTAATTTGGGACTACTACTAAGAATATTATATAATATTTCATGGAGGTTAAATCCCTCCTATCCACCTAATATATATTGATAACTAAATTGAAATTTTCGAAGTGTTTAATTTGGGACTACTACTAAGAATATTATATAATATTTCATGGAGGTTAAATCCCTCCCATCCACCTAATAGATATTGATAACTAAATTGAAATTTTAGAAGTGCTTCTTGATGGGTGTGCATACACTGCAGGGATTGGGACTCTGTTCAAAATCGTCTTCCCACTAAACATTTCATCTTCTTAGCATGGCATGGCATCAAACTAGTGTTAAACCTTGGAGTTGATACCTACTATCACATCATTATAAACGCAAAGGTAAAGCACCAAGGTGGCAAAGGTACGTGCATAAAGAGAATGGAGGTGAGGGTAATTCCTGATCCTCTTCACATGTGTTCCTTTTATATCAAGTCCTTTGGTTTTCTGTTGGCATGTAGGTGAGGTCTATCTTGTTAGTGTGAGTCTAGTATTTTGGTCACTCTTACCCAGACTAAATATTTTTTAGATTCGAAGCTTGTTATATATTTTTATATGGAAAAGGTTGGACCTATCATCAGTTTGGTAACCATCCTTTCAAATTCTTTCTTTCTAGATAAAAATTCTGAAGGTATTTCTTACCGTCATATAGTTATTTCTTTTGGTTGCTAGTATCTTGGTTACATCTCATTATGTTTTTGAGATTAAGGGAACTACACTCCTAGTTATTGATACCTCACACATATTTAAGGTTTTATGTAGAATTTTGTTGTTTTCTTTGTTGGTATATTGTAGGTATGTGACTGAGGATATTAATTTCCTAATTCAGATCACATGAGTTTAGTATAGTCTAGCCTTTACCCAATTCCTAGTGTCAATTCCTTTTAACATAAATAGTGTAAGTGTTTCTATGGGTAGTTTGAATATCTAAGATGGTTGAAAATTGGTTTTTATTTGGACCTACTTTGTTAATTGTCTTATGTCATTAAAGTGCAGTGGGTTCCAAACATTTCTTTAAATTGTTCCTCTAGTTTGCAACATAGAGGATGACTTGGCAATTTTTTAGTATGGGATTAAAGGGGCAGTAGTTCATCCTTTTGACTACTATTTTGGTCATGGTTTCATCAATTTATATCTACATTGTTTCTTTTCTTTTGCAATTATTCCCCCATGATAGAGAATGACAAGTAGAATAGGATGAGTAAGCAATGTTAGGTTTAAACAAACTCGAACTTTTTACTATGACTCCATGGAAACTATTTTTGATACCGTTCCCATTGAAGTGTGGATAGAGATTATGATATTCGAATCAGAGGAATCAAGGGATTGCCCCTATTATTCTAATTTACAGTTTGTTGAATATGGTTTCAAATGAGTTCTAAATCCAGGATGTTTTTAGAAGAAGACACTTCATTTATTGCAATCCTTGTCCATGTATCAATGAATGGACACATTGGTATGCTTAATCTTTAGGGAAAGTAGAAAACAACAATGTTTTATTTGGGTTGGATGATATTAAGTGTATGTTAAGGCATCATAAATTCTATCTTGAAGATATTGGCTCTTGTCGGGCTGAAGGTTTTTTGGTCTCAGACTATACTTGAGGAGACCTCACAGATCCTCCTGACCACATGGATCCACCAATCGATAGCACTCCAGATCCTACAATTTATTATTTATACCAAGACTTGTAGTTGTTATACAAGTCTTTGTTTTCTATTTTTCAAAACTATTTCAAGGATGTTCTCTATCTTCTTCATCTTCAATGAAGAAACATGTGGAATCCTAATGTGTTTTATTTGGTCACTTACAAGATGTGAAAATGAATTACACACCAACTTTCAGACTCCTAGATTATGGTTTCCTTCTTTTTTCTAACCACTCTAGTGTGAGCAATGGTATGTAGTCAATTTTGGATAGATGGTATCAACATGTTTGTGGAAAGGCTTGTTGTTTATATAAGACATTGGTTGGAAAGTTAATTTAGAAAATCAACATGAGGTTTTTTGTTGGTTGTTGGCCATTGGAATTGGATACTGTGATTCTCGTCAATGCCACAATGTTCAACGTTTATCTTATGTTTTATGTTAATGGTGTCATAAGGTTGACTTTGTGGATGCCTTTTACTTGTGGATGCATGACACTTGGTATAATCAATGTTTTTATTCAAAAGTGTGGATGGTCCATGATTATGAACTCTCATATATTTTATTTTGGCCACTAGAGTTTTGTTATCTAGAGAATGTTGTTTGAAGTTCAGTTACATATAGCTCTCTAAGTGTTGGATAGAATACTAAGGTCAAGTATTCTCTGGATTCTTTGTTTTATAGAGGATATCTTTATCTTTTTATTCTTATCTTTTTCCAAGAAAGTCAAGGGATATGGATATAATTTGGATGTACTATATTTTTATTCAAATATAAAACGTGTCAGTTTACAAAAAAAATGGAAGCACTAATCCAAAATAACTATTACCTAGATAATTTAAAAGAATAATGAAAATAAAACAAAAACACAATATATAATAGTTATGAAAAAAATATATCAATCATGGAAAATTTTAGGGGCTAATATTCGCAAGTGGGTTAATATTTCATGTTTTTTCCAAAAAAACGTTTCGCTAATTTCCATCTTTTTAAAATGGTTTTCCCAAATTTTATGGTATAAAATTATTTTACCTTAAAAATAAAAATAAAAATTATATAAACTGTATAAAATCCTTATAAAGTTGACCATTTTCGCAAAAATGTTGCTAAACATTTTATAGTTTCATATTACGGACTAATAATATTTGCCAAGGTTTCTAAGCTTTTAGATAAATGTCCATCTTAAAATTTTCCTTGATTTTGCTGATATTGAGTAAAATGTTTCAATGTCAATTATTTATATATTATATAAAGAAATTTAAAATACAATAATTTTGGTTTAAAAAAATTATTAGTATGTTGTTCAAAATGAAAGAGATGTGTGGTTCATTCCATTATCAACACACACACACACATAGAGAGAGAGAGGGAATTAGCATAAGTCTATCTTAACCATAGATCTATTAAGAGTTGAAAATGATGAATTCTCTCTGTGTGAATACTTTCTCTTAGATTTAGCTCTTTAAAAGAGGTTTCCACCTAGAAATGTTTTATCCCTTGCAATCTTGATAGATCCGTAGTTATGATGGATCTATGCTAATATGTGTGTGTCTATATACACATATATAATTCTTTTTCCATAAAATATGTACATCTTTTTTTAAATTACCACATTAAAAAAATCACTTAAGATAACTATAACATAAAAAAGCATAGTGTACAAAACATAACATTTTTCATATTAACCTAGAGTTATGACTACTTAGTATAAAAGATAAACATTTTTCATATTAACTTGTTCCAATCTCACCATCATATTTATCTTAAATTAATAAAAAATAAGGGGGATTGTGGGGAAGTACGTTCCTGCCTTGAGAGGCCTAGCCAACATTGCTCGAGAACCAACTCAATTATTATCTCATGGTATAAATTAATAAGGCCAGGTTTGGTACACAACTGGGGAACTTATTACAGGGACTGTGACTGCTAGAAAGCTTAGGAAGGTGTTTCACTTATAGATTTAGGCAGGACACTACCCACCAAGATGGTGACCCCTAATCGCCACTTCTAATTCAAGGGAAATTTTTTATCAACAACTTAAGGAGGAATATAGATCGGTTATTGGTAGTTCAAATGTTTTAATCTCTATGTGTAATGGGGAGGTTGTACCAAAGCATGGGCCTATGATTAATCTATTAACAAAGGTAAGGATGGCAAGCTTTGGATTTGAGAAAGTTTTTATTTTTGCTTCTAATGGTAGAAATGCATTGGAAAACTAAGCTTGGGGCACTTCATTTTGTGAGGCATGGTTAGAAAATATTACTTAGCTTCATTAATATGGTCATATTATGGTATGTGGATATTAATAACAATGGCTTAAGATTCCAAAGCATAAAGAGGTAACACAACTTGCACATGTGCATAAATCGCTACAATGTGAACAATATTGTACTGTGTGTACTTGCACACACAAGGAATTTTTCTCCATTCATAACGCAACACAATATTCACTAGGGGGAGCATGTAATTACACTTCATATCACCAAGAGATCTAATATGCTTTGAATTTCACAGTGTTACTGCCATGAAAATCATCTCCTAAGTGAGAGGTTATGGGAGATATACTACCTATTTCCATCATTTCTAGGATGGCATGCATTATTTTCCTAATAGATGATGTTAATTGAGAAATAAATCAACTATAAGATTGCATCACAAAAAGGTTATACCTAAACAATGGTCATATATAGCACCAAACTATTCAATGAACTTGGATTTTGGCACTTGGCACATTTGCACTCTTTCTCAATGCAAATATTGTAATTGATAGGAAATATCCATGAAATCAATGAAAGCACACTTCAACTCATTTTTAGGTAAATATTGTGAAAGTGCACACTTGCACTCTTTTTTATGAAAATATTGTAATTTAGAGCAAATTTTTAGCTCTGATTTGGTCATAGTTTAGACTGCATTCATACCATAGGTTCTATTAGGAAATCCCCCAATGCATAGTAATGCTTTGCAGCCCCTTAGAATATTATCTCATTTATGCTCACTAGTACTGAACTGAATCATGTAATTTAGTTGAAATTTATCGATGCTTTATCCATTGTATAATTATGTCTACTATGTAAGTAACTCCAACTTGAGTGTCTTTTCTCTAGTTTGCTTGATGGAATCTCTAAGGTTGAGATATGCAATAATGTATATATGAATATTGACTCCCATAACTCATTTCTTACCTCAAAATATGAGAAAAAAATATTACATCTTAACAATGGCCTATCTTTGTCAAATTGCAATCCAAAGAATGAAAAAGAAAAGACAATGAGAATTATCCACATCTGCCTTCATTTCAATGAAAATAATTGCACAAGAATCCATTATGCATAAAAAAAGATTTAAGGTTTAAAAATAGAATCACTAAATGGTTTGCCATGCCAATAATATAAAACTTAAAACAATAACATGAACACAACCTTAAATAAAAGAATTCAAAAGGTGAACAACACAAAATTACATGTATGTAAAAGGATCTATAGTTGAATTAACTTAAATTTTGCATAACTGGTTTCTAGTTTCCTAGCTAGTCATTCAAACAACTAGCCCATGAAAGACAAGATTTTCATACCATGAAAATGTGGAAGAATCATAAATAGAAAAGCCTTTTGGTAGTTTAAGTCTAGAGTAATTAACTCGCATATAGTCGAGTGTGATAAAATCATGGTGATCATTAATTTATTACCGTACAACTCACAACACCTAAAAATGATCCTAATAAGACATATACGTCAGAGCACCTAAAAATGAGCCAAAGAATACACACATGTCGGAGAGAATCCAAAATCATATCCAATAAATGTATTATCCCTTAAAATTTATAATATGGAAGAAACAAAAACATAGAAGCACTCTCGTGTCCTAAGCATAGAGTGATAAATTCATGCTTGTTATTAATTTAGTATCTAACACCGGAGTGCTTATTAGTGAAGATTTTCTTCAAATGATATATTAGGAAGAGTGATAAATTCTTGGTTGTCATTAGTTTAGTGCCTAGAGAGCAGAGTCCTTGTTAGTAAAGAATTTTCCAAAATATCTTTTATGAGCATAAGAAGGTGATGAAAATGGCGCTAATAATATGGAAAGATCGAGAGAATTTTGCTTCATATGAAACATATAGCATTAAAGGGTTTCTACAAAGAAAATAATGATTCAACCCATGAGCAATTTATCTTTTAATAAAACAAACAAATATACAATGGGCTTATTTGAAGTTCTAACGATGAAGCTCATGTAGACCAACTCAAGTACTTGGAAGAAAAGGCAATTAATTGTTAATAAGAATGGATGTTCGAAACATAAATGTGGAATTATTTGAAGTTCTAATGATGAAGCTCATGTAGACCAACTCAAGTACTTGGAAGAAAAGGCATTTAATTGTTAATTAAGAAAGGATGTTCGAAACATAAATGTGGAATTACTTGAAGTTTAATGTACCTGAAACTCTGAGCGCACTCCAATTGTATTACAAGCATACAAATCAATCCAATCCACTACTAAAATGCCGAAGACCAAAATAGAAATTCTGTTTCAACTCAAACATAGGAACTGGATTCCTTTCTTGTTTCATATAGAGCGCAGCCATATCTTTATTTTATATCATATATCAGATAACAGCCACTGATTTCAAACAAAGCAAAGACCTTTGCGGCCCATCTGCGTTTCAGTAATTGCAATTAGCAAATAAAAGCAACCATTTATCGCTTGAATTAATCCAACGCAATCTATTACAATTTGCCACAACATAAACAGTATCAATCCATTTTTGTATCTGCGTTAAAAACGCTCTTATACCATATATCTATGCCCAGAAAATGTTTTTCCCCTGTAGATCTACGTTTTTAACTTTGCTGGCTGTAACACAAGGCACCAACCTTCGGTGTTCAATTAACTTAGATCCATCTGCGCTTCTTCAATCTGCAATCAATAACGTATTAGCAATACAGACATAAACATGCAGAAGTGCTGTGTATTCATAAACATGACATTGTTCCAAAACACCAACGTGGTCCTCAGACTCTGCAAGCGCTTTTTTTCCTTCAATCCGATCTCCTGTCCATCGAAATTAACTTGGTTTTCGATCTGGCAAAGTAAATTGGCGTTCTCTGTTCTCCATTACGCAACTGCTGGGATTGCTGGCGCAAACTAATGAGTATCTCGCCTATTCTGTTACCACAGATCTTTTCTTGTTCTGAACGACAGCTCGAATCACAACTGCCAATTAACAACATCCAGGATTTTGGGGTGAGATTTTAGGAACCACAAACCCGGCGTTGTCCCAAAAATCCGCGCAGTCTGTTTTGGTTATACGCTGTTTGAAGATTCCACTCACCAATTTAACACATATCATTGTCATAACACAGATATTTTATCCAATTTAAATTGAAACCACAGTTCGAACTAATTTAGAGAACTGTCAACGTATTTATCTGCATGCCATTAACATGAACCACGTCTATTCCATTCATAACACAGATCGATCTTCACACAATGGGCGCAAACACTAATTTTTTTCTATTCATAACCAGTAATAAAACGGAGTTTTGCTTTGATGCCTTTTCACAAAGGACGATCTCCAGTTTTCTTCAAAAACACAGTCCTCTTTATTAATTGGAGCTTTTCGCCCATGCAAAACCACACCACACTTACTCTACCTCTCCCCAATCTCTTTTGCTTATTACATTTTTTTAATGTATTTCCTCCACTAATGGCTCTAACAAACAGGTAACACAATCTCCTATTATTAAGAAAATCTCAACTAAAACAGTTGCATTTATTACAATAATAACAAACTATATGAAGAATCGACCTCCTCAATAAGACTGAAATTGAACAAACAGTAATAAAATTCACCTTGTCAAACCACAACATACCACAACATGTGGACAATTTTCCACATTGCTGGTCAGTTCCGATGCTCTACATCAAAGTTCTAATGATCAAGCTCATGTAGACCAACTCAAGTACTTGGAAGAAAAGGCAATTAATTGTTAATTAAGAATAGATGTTCAAAACATAAATGTGGAATTATTTGAAGTTCTAACGATGAAGCTCATGTAGACCAAGTCAAGTACTTGGAAGGAAAGGCAATTAATTGTTAATTAAGAATGGATGTTTAAAACATAAATGTGGAAATTTGATACACTTACAATAGTGCTAGCAATTTTGATTTCTCTTGGTATGTCATATCCATCATTTTATGTTTGAAAGAATCATTCTACAAATATAAAACATTGATAAAGTATAACGCAGTTTATGAAGGCACGATTTTTGCAAGGTATTAAAAGATTAGCTAAAGAAAAATTACAGAGAGACAAATGTGAATCACAAGTCTCAAGATTATTTGTATTACATTCTAATTTCATGAAAATATTTGTTTTTCCATTATTTTTCAATAGTTTATAATTAAGAATTTTTATTGTAACGTAAAATTTTGCACCACAAATTTCGGGGCATATGCTTGTAATATTAGTACCTCCACTGCCTTATAAAATTGAGTTTGGTTACATGGTTTGCAATAAGGTCAGTTAATGCATGGATGTGGTCTAGCTTGATATTTTTAATTCTCATATACTAATTTGACTTGTTTGTTTTAATGTTTTGCTAGTCAAGCCCCTCTTATCTCGATAGAAACCAAATTCCTTTCTCTTATATCTTTTAGAATTCAGCACCTACAATTTGCCAAGATTTTAACTGTGATAAGGGGTTTATTCCTCAAAAGTTTCCTAGTATTTGCACCAGTTGTCTATCCATCAAAATGCATAGGAACTCTCATGTTATTTATATTCCTTTGAAGTCTTCTAGTTCTTATACCTAGTTTCTATCCATCAAAGATGAAAAGGCTTGCACTTGGCCTTTCATACCATGAGAAGGCTACATTAGCATGGCGACTCTGTTTGAAAACCTAAATGCATTACCTTGGAAATAATGTTGTTTCCTTAGCATATATGACTAGGGAGTGGTAAATTTAACCCCCACCAGATTGTAAACCTATATCTTATTTATGTGAGTTGTTTCAATTGCCCCAGGCTATGGAAACAACATTTGAGGGGAAAATCCCCCAAAATGGTATTTTATACTGTGAGATTTCATTTATAATATGAATTATGAATACTTCCCATGAGAATCACTGCATTCATGTGTGGATTGATACTCCAAATAATTTCATATAATGACTGTCACTTATTACAATTAGTCTTTTTCTACTAAGAATCCCTTTTCTTCTTGGAAAGTAGAAAGCTATCCATATTTTTTTGATGATTTGAAAGATAGGACAATTTATCTCTATATTTGTTGTGATTGATTGTATGTTACTTATTACAATTAGTGTTTTTCTACTAAGACTCCTTTTTTTTTTGTGGAAAGTAGAAAGCTACCCATATTTTTTGATGATTTGAAAGATAGGACTGTTTATCTCTATATTTGTCTTGATTGATTGTATGAGTATCGGTTCTTGAAGAGCAGCAATTGATAGTGCTACTTGCATTAGGCATGCAACACCCAGACATCTTCGTCCTCTGTTATTACACCATATACTTGTTTATATTAGTTGCCTTTCTTGTACATTTGGATGAAACAAACTTAATGACAACTTGTCTGAAGAGCATAATTGGGAATGTTTAATAATCAGAGAGAAAGTAATCATGCAAAATATAAATACTAATGTATGATAAAGTAACTCATATTAAGTCTTAATCATTCATGTGCTATGGACCAAGAGATTTCAAAGACCCTTGAGATGCTCATTGTCAATTCCTAGTTTTGTGCAATGAAATAATCCAATCTCCTAAATTGGAGATTGTCACCTTTAAGGATTTTTGAAACCTCTTAGCACATGGCAGACCCTGGCTTAACATGGGTCCATTATAGGTGACAGTTGTGTGCAACAAAACACAAATATAAAAATTTTATTTTAGGAACAAGACAAACTATACAATCTTATTTATAGCAGGAATCTACCATTAATAGGGGCCATCTTTTAAGTTAAACCTTCGCCCTTTGGGAAATATCACTATTTTTGTCTATCATGTTTTTTTTCCCATTGTATTCCATAATTGAATCTTGGAAATCCCTTATTTTATCTGAGTGACTGATTAAACCTATAAAGCTTTGGAAGCTAGTAGGGTTCCTTCTGAAACTTAGTTGACATCCAAAATGAACAGATTCAGTATAGGAACCTCTATCTATAGAAGACCCTGATGTTCTAGGATATAGATAAGTAGAAAACCTAGTTGCATCAATTCCACTAGAAACTAAGGTTCCCGATGTTCCAGAAGATAAATAAGTAGAAGACCCATTTGCATTAAATCCATCAGAAACTAAAGTTGAAACCTGAGAAGTAATAGAAGAACATTATCTGAAACATTCTTATCCCCATAACTTATTTGACAATCTTCCTTATTCAGTTGTTTTTCAACTTCTAGCACTTTTGAAGACTCAACGATAGATAGTATGCCTACAAGATAGGATGTTAGTGCCAAGTGATAACGCCCCCCTGGGCATAAGAAAATATGAGCACTTTATGAACCTAATATTAACGATGTCACTCATTTAGAGGAATGGACCTACTACACTAAAACAACCTATAGCATGGACCCATTGGAATAGATAGAGAGAAGGTTGAATTAGATTTGTATTTCTTCTCTTTACATGTTATTTATTTTTCCTTTTAGGTTTTCGCGATCTTCATAATTGTGTAGATCAACTTCCATATTCATCACATTAGGTTTCTTGTTTTGATCGATGTTTCAAACCAACAACGGTGGTTCATCTTCAAGATGTGAAAGATTAATGGAAGACTGGTCTTATTATTTAGTTTAATAAATAGATGTATGAGATGCATTGTCAATAGATATTAGGATTTATTAAATTATTATTGAATTATTATTTTATTAGGGTTTGACAAGGAACACCTAGAAAAGAAAAAGAACACCTTATTAAAGTTTTCCTAAAAAATAGATACAACAAACGTCAAGCTATCAAAGCCATAAATAAAGCAAACACTCGACAAAATAAGAATAAAAATTTTGATAATATAATAGGAAAAGTTACCCTCCCTTACATACTAGGGACGACTGATAAAATCTCTTGCATCCTAAAAACGAATAGGATTCTAACCACCTTCAAACCTCTAAACACCATCCATAGCTGCCTTAATCCAATTAAAGACAAAATTGATCCAAAATGTGATAAGGGTGTCTACTTAATTCCCTGCTCATGTGGCAAGCTCTATGTAGGTGAGACTAAGAGATCCTTAAACACAAGAAGCCAAGAACACTCAGCTGACATTAAACATAATCGATCCAAATTGTCAGCTTTAGCAGAACATTCCAATAAAACTAAGCACCAAATTTGTATAAAAGATACCCACATCTTAGCTAGAAGTGATCACTACTTCATAAGGAAATTCAGAGAAGCCATAGAAATTAGCAAGCACCCTAGTAACCTCAATAGAGATGATGGACGTACCATAAGTGAAAATTGGATTCCAAGCCTAACATCCAAATTTACTCCTCCCTAACTATAATTCTACTCTGATTAACCAAGAACAAATAAAAATGGTTTAATCCATTATAATTGAAAATTAATTATGACCATAATAAATTTAACAAGAATTTAAAATTAACAATATAAATCTTTAAACAAACTCATTAACTATGTAACACTTATCATATAATTTATAATATGCAAGTAAAAATTAAAAATAATATATAAAATAACAATCAAGGTTTAAACAATAATAACATAATTAACAATAGGATACAAAAAAACACTTTGCGCTAATAATATTTTCACATAATAACTATAAAAATATAATTAAATAATAGACATAAATTAAAATAACGAAATACAAAGTACAACATGATAATAAAAATAATAGATATAAATTAACATAATAAAATACAAATTAAAAAATTTTGAGCTAAAAGAGAAAAATTCCAATAATAATTTAATAAAATATAATTAAAATAATAAGATAGAAATTAAAACAAATATTACCCTAATAAAATAATAATTCAATAATAATTTAATAAATCTTAATATATGTTGGTAATGCATCTCATACATCTATTTATTAAACTAAATAATAAGACCAATCTGCCACTACTCTTTCACATCCTGAAGATGAAGCACCATTGCTGGTTCGAAACGGCGATAAAAAAAAGAAACCTAATGCGATGAATGTGGAGATGATCTACACAATGTTCTTTATTTCTTTGTTGCTTACCTAATCTTCATGAATTATAATTTCTACTTCCAATGACCCAACTTCCCCAAGCTCTTTTAGCATCTAATCTCAACTCCTCCCGCAAACAAAGGATTTTCTTATGCTCTCGATGTAGGCCTACCATGCTTCATGTCTATCGTGTTTTCACCAAATACTCTTTTCCAGTAGTGCTATCCTCCTCTCATGCATTATATGAGGTAGGAATTGCAGCAGACACAATCTTGCTACTTAAAACAACAACCCCTAGCAACCTAATTATCTCATTCCATAGACAGTGCAACAACTTGCACACAACCATTTGGCCCCAGTCAAACGAGCCCAACTTCTTTACCATATATATGTGTCTCGTATGTGATGAGTGATGGATAAGAATATGGTCTAGTTCTATCATCAATGCTTCCTATAATAGGATAGCATTAAATACTTCTTAAGTAATGTTAGCATTAATTTGCAGTTACAAAATACAAATGAAACAGGTGTATTATTAGTCCTGTGATGTCATGGTCATAGCCTTTCCGCCTTAGGAAGAGGTCAAATATGATGATGAATAATTTTACTGGTTCTCAGAAATCACTTTGAAATTTTAATTACTTGCGCGATGGTCGGTAGACAACAGGGACAAAAACCTTGATAAGAAATGTAGGTTAATTCTCAGAAGAAGTAATGCTACAAAAATTTTTTATTACTATAGTTCCAATTTTTTATTACTATAGTTCCATGTCAGATGAGAGGAAATAATAATTGTAATAAGTTGAAGTTATGACCTCCTAATTACCCTTTACCACTTTGCCATTGATTGATATTTTCTTTTTAATTTAGTAATATATTGGTGAAGGCTTATAAGATAATACCAAGTTGCAATAAAGAAAACAATATAGCACACATTTTTAATGAATATTAATCCATATACAATGTAATAATTTTTATAACAAATTTATATTAGAAATTGTTTAGCCAATGTAAATATTTTTTTATGTTTATATTAAAAATATATTTATTTATTTGATTCTTGATCACTTTAATGCTTTTTTGAACAAGAAAAGAAATCCATAATTTTGAGAATCAAGTAGGAATTGAGCGTCAATCTCATTCTAATTTAGAATTCCTAGAGGATATGTCGACATGAGTCCTAACATTGCTCACAGTAATAAAATGAAAATTTTGTTGGATCTAGTTCTTAAGAATAAGTAGATAGATACAATGTCTTCTCCACCTGGAAAGACATCAAACAAATGGTAAGAAATGTATGTTATTATCAATTTCCACCTAGTGCATGTCGACAGCTAGATTGTGTGGAAGTCTAATAATGGAAATCACACTGACCCTCCAGGTTCAAGTGTCGACGGCTAGATTGTGTGGAAGTCTAATAATGGAAATCTCACTGGCCCTCCAGGTTCAAGTGTGAGAGTGTTGGCCACAATTTACTCCAAGAATAAATAGAGCTTCAAATGGTTGGTAATATAGTATCGTGATTTGCAATTAGTGCATTGCCTGGTCAACAAGGTCCTCATCCATTCGACAATGTTTTTATCCCTCAAATGGTTATTATAGTTGTCTTCGCCTATGTAATTGCTTTGTTGTATGTGATATTTTGCATGATAGGCCACGGTGTCTTTTATGTTTCACGTATATGGGGTAGATTTTGGTCTTAGTAGATTTTGATCTTAGTTATCAGTGTTGTATGGACTTCCAGGTTTTGTTTATTATGTTGTAAGTGTTCTATTGTGTAGCTATGGGTAAATGTTGGTTTTAGTTATTAAAATTAAGTTTGATTTATGACTTTAAAGTGATAGAAGTATTTATTTTAACGTTTTATTATTTATATAGATAATAAAATAATTATATATTTATAATAAATGTATTGTTGGAATTCAGAGGCACA
>APFE030275704.1:0-40726 GCA_000404065.3 Pinus taeda | reverse complement strand
CAAATATGCAGTTAAAAAACCATTTTAACTGCAACAAAAACCATTTTAACTGTAATTTCTTCTGCCGGATTCCGTCACCGGAATCTCCAAAAAGTCGCATTATAGACAACTCCTTAATATTCTACTTATGGGCCTTTGTCATAAATGTGGTTGTCTAATGGCCCTATGATGAAAAGGAGACAAATGGCATGTCATCCAAACTGTCATTTAGACATATGTGCAAGATTGACCTAAAATGTAATTTATGTCATCTAGAAACAATTGTAAGAAATAATCATTCATAGTTTAAACATACAATTAATGAAACATAATTTTTTAGTTTGGCTTACCAGATTATGCCCTTACCTTTGGTATTGTTGACCCATCCCACTACCTTGAATTAGTGAGTTGGGTGAGTAGGAGATTGGACATGGCCTAGCTCTTTAGGTTGCCACAAGAGGAAATGAGAGCCTAATTGGTTAGACTTTTTAAATTGTTTTTTTTGTTCTTCTTCAAGCATGACCATGATTAATTGAATAATTGTTTCATGTTTGTGTGTCTTTATGGGTTTGTGGTTTTGATTCTATTTTTTAATTTTTGTTTTGGCTTGGTTTTGGTTTTCTTTTTCAGTGTTAGTCTAGAGTGAGCTCTAGTTGGTTGTTGTTTATGAGGCATAGGAGGTTGGATATTGATGCAAGAGCATGTGACTCAGAGGGAAAAGTTTCTCAACTTATTCCAAAAAATAAAGGGAAAAGTCTCTGAACTTATTCCAAAAAATAAAATAAAAATCTACAGGCAAGGGAGTGGCGTCCTTTAGTTTCTATGTTTTTTTAGTTAAAAAATAGGAACCTGGTAGAGAATAAAACATGTACATTTTTCAGTTAAAAATAGCATAAAAGTAGACAATAAAACATGCTATCTTTTTTCTCAGTTAAAAATAGCATGAAAGTAGAGAATAAAACATGCTATCTTTTCACACATAAACAAGTTGTAAAAAACCTTAAATTACTGTGTAAAAAGTTTTGCTTTTGTAATAGGTAAGGTTTGGTAGGACCTATCCATATGAATAATAAATAAATTGGCGCTCAACCCTTGTATAGGGAGGCGGTGCTACAAGGATCATTATGAAAATTATCCGGTGTTTCTAGCCATGGTTTTCTTATAAAATATTTGTATAATCTATTAGCCTGTGAATTGATAGCGTCGAGGCTTTTTATTGTTTCTCACGTTAATCATATTTTGCACTTTCAATTATGTGCCACAGGCTTTAATATGGATTGGAAGTCGCTCTAATTAGTTTGCATGTGGTATAGCTAACTATGTATAAGCATGGCTACGGTGTATGTGAATTAAAAGCCACCCTGCTTGTAAGTTGAAGCAATTATTGGCACATTTTTCCAGTTTCTTTGTGTTAAAACTAAACTGGGGATGGTGTGAACAGAGCCCGTTGGTGTAGTGAGATTTCAGATTACCCAAGCGGATTTTTATAAGGGTCAGATCCATAAGCTTGTTAAAGGCTTGTTTCAAGAAAGGTCTTCATCTGAAGAGGAATAGTTCAATACGCTCGTATGGTTGATGCTTTACAAACTGTAAGGATTGAAGGTTTTGGAGCATTGTATAGGGGCGCGGTTCCGAATTCAATGAAGGTGGTGCCGTAAAATTTATTTTCATGTGGGGATATTCGGAGAAGTTCTTTGATTTGTTCCAAGGAATAAACTATCTTCATTTTTGTTTATTTGTGTAAAATGGCGCCGTTATTTTCTTAATGACTGTATCTATATCTTTGAAGGCATATCCTATCATTAGATTGTAGAAGTTTAGAATGCTCGAAGATCAATAATCTTGTAATTGAGACATTGGAGTTAGCACATTCTACCAGTTTTGCTTTGCCGAGGAAACACTATAGGTCGGGGAGCACAATAATATACAAGACAGTAGAAAGCCGCAGGTCGGGGAGCAAAATAATATACAATACAGTAGAAAGCTGCCAACAGAGAATTTGGATACATAATTCTTCAATAAAACCTACCATAGTATTTTGGCATAATTCTTTTAGAATTATCGCGAGAAGGGAATAAAGCCTCTACTTGTCAATTAAGCGAAGTTTGTGGGTTTTGAGTAAAAGAATGAAGGTGTCACTTTAATGACTCATACTCATGAAGACGCTTCAACAGAAATTGAGGCTCATGTTCAGGAGATTGCTGTCACATTAGGGAGATTGTTCGTAACGCCTACACCCACTCCATCATTAGTGGTATGACATCCATCAACTCACATTGAATTGAATCTCAAGAGCAGTAGAACAATGGCTTTTAGAGTTAAAAGAGGACGAGGACGTGGTGGAAGAGGACGGCCTCTTCCCAATGCTGAAATAATGGAAACCATAGAAGAGCTGCGAGCTAGATTCGATGTGTTAACTTCAGAGAGAAACACAGAGAGGAAGATGTAAATGTTACTCCTGAGATGAGGTTCTTTAAGTTAGTGTTGAAATCCACAGCCACGCCATGGAACCAATTAGTACTGGTATACCAAGGAGGACTGAATCTAGAAGAATTGATCGACTCGATTAATAGCATGGAGAAATTCTTTGCTTATGAAGAAACTGAAGATGAGAAGAAAGTAAAGTTTGTTGTCACCAAATTAAAAGGCCGTGCAACGATCTGGTGGGATGGTGTGCAGGCGGAAAGGAGGAGACTTGATAAGAAGGCAATCAAGAATTGGAGCAAAATGGTAGCAAAGTTAAAAGGTAAGTTTTTGCCAAGTAATTATCAGCAAACATTGTTTAGGCGAATGCAAAATCTTAGACAAAGAGATTTAATAGTGAAAGAATATACAAAAGATTTTTATAAAGTGAGTATAAGAGCTCGAGAAGCCCAAGACACAGATGAGAAGGTGGCTAGATATATGAATGGCCTCACGATGGACATTCACGATGAGATAAGTCTGATGTCTCCTAAAACAGTAGAAGAAACTTATCATATAGTGATGAAAGCCGAGGAAAAACTCATGAGGAAGCAGTTTGCGAGAGGGAGAGGGACTTTCAGAGGAAAAGAAAGTCAAGGTGATAGTGGAAGATCTACAACACCTAAAGAAGGAGCTAGCAGCAGCTCAACCCAACATGCACCCAGAGGAGGTGATGCAAGAGGCAGACGGAGTTTTTCTAGAGGAAGATGAGGCAGAGAAATAAGATGTTACAGATGTAATAAGCTGGGACATAGAGCTTTTGAGTGCCAAGAGAATGCAGAAACAAAGCAGAGGAATGCAATTGTTGCTCCAGCTGAGGAAGAGGCACTAGTGGCAGCAGTACTAGAAGAAGAAAATACACCAGAAAGAGGAGAATCTCTGGTAGTTAATAAAGTTCTGCTTAAGCCAGCAAAGGAGATGGCTGAACCGCCACAAAGGAAGACTTTATTCAGGAGAGTGTGCAAAGTTCAAGGGAAATGTTGCCAGATGGTCGTTGATAGTGGCGGCACTGATAATTTGGTTTCTACAAAAGTAGTGGAGAAATTGAAGCTGAAGACAATGAAACATCCAACACCTTATAAAATGTCATGGTTGCAAAAGGGACATCAACTGTTGGTAAGTGAACAGTGTGAAGTGGAATTTCAAGTGGGCAAGTACAAAAGATAAAATTGTTTGTGATGTGATGCCTATGGACGTGTGTCACATATTGCTTGGAAGACCTTGGCAATATGACAGGGTAGCCATGCATGATGGGAAGAGAAACACCTACAAGTTTGGAAAGGATGGTGTCAATCATACATTGTTGCCTTTGCAGGAAGAAGACATAACGAGACAGAAGACTGATTCAAAAACTCTGTTATTTGGAGGAAAGGAGTACTTGGAGCAGATGATGGATGTACAAAAGGGTGTTCAAATCAATGATGAAATAGCAAGATCTCAGAAGGAGATGAAGACGAAGGAGTCAAATCAGGATGTTGGTATAGAAAGAGAACAACCAGCTGATGGTTGGTCAAGCACTGGTGAAGGTATGAAAAGTTGTGTGAAGTTTCCAAAATCTACTCCTAATGAAGTTATTGAATTGTACAAGAAACTAGATCTTCAGAGAAGAGAACTGGAGAGACAGAGGACATATGCACAGGTTAATTTGCTGAGGGAACAAGGCAGGGAAGTTTTCATGAAGGACAGTCATGAAGAAGAAGATAGTAAGAAGGCGAGACTAGCTAACAGTCTCATGGTGAATACAAATCAACATGCTGAAATATTGCCAGAAAAAGCTAAGGAGAAAGCCAGTGAAAATTTTTTGAGTCCTGAAAAAGACTTGAAACTGCAGAGAGAAAAGTTGGTGATTGAATTGACAAATAAGACCAGTGGTTCTTGTGATTTTAATGCTAACAATTTGATTGTGTTTACAGGTGATGAGCCAAAGTATGTTGCAGAGGGACAGGAAGCTTGGGAGGTAGCAACATCTATGGCGACAGCGGCAACAACATCTATGGCGGCAGCGGCAGAAACATCTATGGTAGCAGCTGAATTAACAGAAATTGGGAACAACAGTAGTAAGCTGGACATAGAAATTGAATAAATATGGCAGCTGATGATGCAGCAATCCAAATGGAGGAAAATAGAAATAGCAGCAAGCAAGATCAATCAAAACTTGAACCTGATTGACAAGAAGAAGAAAATGGAGGAAAGGACAACAGAAATGCAGCGGCAGCAAAGGAATAAAGCATTTGGACGGTTGCAGAACAAAGTGTGGGATCCTAGAAGACAAGAACAAAGACTAAAATGCATGATCAGGAGATCATGATCATTTTCAACCTTGGGAGTCTGATGCAGGAACATGCGACTCCGAAAGAAAAAGCCTATAGTCTCTATGTTTTTCTAGTTAAAATAGGAAAAAAAAAATAATAAAATAAAAAATGCTATCTTTTCTTTAAAAAGTAGGATAAGAAGGATGAATAAAACTTGCTATATTTTACAAGATAGACAAATTGTAAAAGCCTTAATTTACTATATAAAAGGTTGCTTTTGTAATAAATAAAGTAATCCATTATGAATAAAAGAAAGAACTGGCCACCATGCTGGAGGGGAGGCGAGGCCAGAGTTGTTCAATGAAACTCTCTCTGTTATGTCATGCACTGAATGTATATTGAGAAGAATAATTAAAAATCCGCTGAAAAGTTTGAGGATTGTACTGTTTAACATGGTTTTTTTTACGAATTCAATATGTTCTATATAAAACCTGTTTGTTGAGGCAGCAGAAGGACAACGGCGGAGTAGGGAGCGCATAGCAAGAGTGGAAGATAGCGTGAAGAGGTAGAAGCACCGTGGGCTTACATTGTAATTCCAACTGTATGCGTTAATAAAGATTTCAACAGCATTATGAAGCCGACGGTATCGTATGAGAGGAGAAAGACTACGCTATGTGCTTTAAAAAGTTGGAATGTGTATTCCTCCAGCAGATAGAGTCAGGGTCTAGGCATGGAATATTAATAGTAAACACGCATATAATCACTGGGCATTGTTTATATGAACAACGCAATTAATTGCTTTGGGATTGATTTAGTACAGTGGCGTAAATTCCTTTGTAGACCGAGGACCTGTGTGTATAAATTGCGGGGCTGTGCGCACCGGCCATAAGTTTCATGATAGCCGGTTCGTGGAGAATTCTTGTGTTTATTTAAATTGCTGTGCGTTTAAGGCTGTGGGGGTTTATCATTAGATTAGCTGTGCGCATATTATATATAACTGTGGAGAAATGTTGTGTGGATTAAATTTGCAGTGCGCATGTTCTATATTGCCGTGGGGAATTCTTGTGTGATTTAAACCTGCTCTGCACATTTCCATATCTTACATGGATTATATAGCATCATGTATGTTGTAAATTCCCACTATAATAGCTGTGCATGGTAAGATAATTATTGCAGTCAGTTTCATATGCTTCTCATACATAGCTGTGTGTGCATTTGCCTAATGAATTCAATCTGGCTTAATTTGAGATATTTATGAACTTTCACAAGGGAATGAAATTATTAGTTTAATGACTGATGATCTGAGGAAAGATCTAAGGGAGAGAGAGACGGATATTGAAGATATTTCAATCAAATTGGAGCGATTGTCATTAGAGCCAGCTTCCGGTCCATCACCCACCAACAAGGTTGGTCTCGTCGAGGGCAAGTGCACCCTTTTCGTGTAAAGCAGACTAAGCCATGCCACATCTCATCCTTGGATAATTCAGCCAATTGGGAGACTGAAGAAGTTGTCGCTATATCACTAGCTCGCTCTCCAGGCCACATTGTGGCTCCTTCCACCATGGAGTCCATGGTTCTGAAGCTTTGAAATATCGAGATCAACATGGACATTCTCAATGACCACCCCTATGAGGCTTGTAAAAGCTTGTGGCATATATGAACAACATGCAATATAGTCAAAATGAAATTCTAGAGCAACTAGACAACCTTCGTCGTAGCCACCGTTGCACTAGTAGTCACCTACGTAGCCTGGAAATGCGAGTCGAACACATACATTTTCATATGCATTATCATGTCGACTACTTTGCAACTCCGCTGTAATGCCCCCCAATCCCCCTCCGTGATATGCTGCTATCATCTATGTTTATCTTTTTATTTTCTCCTAGTATGCTAAGACTACAATGTCTCTCAGAAATAATTGATGTCAGATGTTTTCATTAGTTTCATCAAGACCTCAATCTCAAAAACTCTGGTCAAAATGAGAAAAAGAGCCTGCTAAAATGATATTTGTAAACAATGCTTTCCTGAAAATCTATTGAACAAAAAAAAGTCCAATATCCTTAGTACCTTGTTTGTGAAAAATCATTTATTTTCAAAAAATAATTTCATTTTTAAATTAATTTAGTAAACTCTTTATAGTATTTATTTTTTCTTATTCTTTGTTTTTAAGCCAATTGAACCTTTATTTATAATTCTATTTTATATTTAAAAACATAAATACTAATTTCAAAATAAAACTACAATGTTTCGTTTTGTATAGAATAGTGATAAATTAAAAAATATTTATGCACATGTTTGACTTCCACATACACATACATATATATATTTATGCATATATTTGATTTCTATATATATTAGTCCCAAGGCCTTTTGACAGTTCTCTTCTATGTGGAGTTTTGTATATCTCAAATATATTCGATTTAATCCTTCCTAGATAACGTGTTAAAAAAACAAAACCTTTTTATCTACATAGCCTATGCATTGACAGTTTATTCCTTTTGAAAGTTGCACATGTCCCGAATAATCAATTTTAATTTTAAGTAAAGCGGTGCATATTTATGTAATCACATTTTGAAATAATTTAATTTCCAACATTAAATTTTATATTTTGTTCTTATCGCATACGGCTTGGATTTAAGGTCGGGATGTTGTGCTATTTGTAAGGAGAGCTGCATGCGACAAAACGAGGGATAAAAACTGTTAGCTGTTCCTCATCTAAATCAACGACATCAAATCTCAGCATATATTCCTTTTCTCGGGTCGGCCATTTTCACCCATATGATTGATTGCACACCACATACATATATCAACATCCTTCATGCTGTTCTTCACGTTTAAATGAATAGGCATCCTTATTCAAATGCCAGATTCCAAAATAGTTTTGCTGTCTAATCAATAATATTCGTTGAATCTAACATGTGGTTAAATATTTTATTTAGTAGTTGTTTATCAAATTTTGAAATATTCTAAAGAAATTAGAAAATAAATTTAATAGATTTTAGTAAAAAACCAAGAACGATCCAGTATGTGGCAGCCTAATTTTTGTTTGTAGCTATGTTTGGTCCTACTAATAATAGATATGAATAGTATTGAGAAGACTTGATATTTTGCTCTGAATTCTAAATAGCTGTTATGCTGTGATAATCCTCGAATATATGTATGAAACACTTTTACCAATAACGAATAAATATGAATAGTATTGAGAATACTTGATATTTTGCTCTGAATTCTAAATCGCTGTTATGCTGTGATAATCATCGAATATATGTATGAAACACTTTTATTAATAATGATTAAACATGAATAGTATAAAAATTATTTATGTTGGTGAGATTAGAGATTTGCCTCTTCCTAATTATTTGACTACTAAGTCTATTAAAATATATATATTCTATTTGTTTGTTAATTTTGAACCTGTGACTTTTTAAAAAATACATATTCTTCATACTTTTACCATTAATAAATAATGATAAAAAATTAAATTTCAATTATTAAATGAGATGCTGTGGAATTACTACTCCTGTAGACTGTAATTCGCTTTTAGTATAAAGAACATTTGCTTAAGATATTTATTCTTTACAAAAGAGAACATGATGAACAGAATAGATAATAATTCCTCCAGCGTTGTCATCTTGGAATTATCTTCCCTGCTTTGGCTTTCATTTTTTTTCTTGGACTTTCAAGTAACATCATAGATGTCCATGGTATTAAAGTTTCACGGGTTTAAAAGTTGCATTTCACCATTCTCGATGGACTTACTGATGTTTCATGATGAAGGTGTTCAGTTCGAATGAGAAAATAGATGATGATGAGAAAATGTTAATACGATTGGATATTGAGTAGTTTCTACTGTTGTTTTTTGAGAGGCCGGCCAATATAAATGAAGTATAAATGAAGAAATCTACGTCCATATGTATAAGAGGATATGGTTTGTATAGCCATTTTCCTTTTCGGATTTTCTACTTAATGTCTTTAAATTTCCCATTAGCAAAAGAGATATTGTAGAAGCAAAAATGTATTATATATTTCAAAGTAATTGGTCAATAATATGTCTCTAAGAAGAGCGCTATTTGCATAGAAAATGAAGGAACAAAATTTGTTAAGCAATCAAATGATTTTAATATCATGATGAAATAATTAGATTTTATGGAAAATTTTATGTGTTTGATCATTAATATGTTGGATTCATTGTTGAATTGGGTTATAACCATTAACTTATTTTATATGAATGATTATTTAAAAAAAAAATCAATATTACTATCCACATGCTTTTAGATTCAAATGAATTATTTAAATTGAGTCGTTTAAGATAAAGTAAAAGTAGTGGATTTTATGGTAGATTCAATTTTAAGTATGCTACAGTTAGTAGGAAGAAATTTTAATTAGTTTGGTATAAAGTAATGGATTTTATAGGTTAAATATGGATTAGGAAATTTTAACTAGTGTGATGGAAATGTAACCAAAAAAAGCCTATAAATAAAACAAGAAGAGATTTTTATTTAGCTTTTATTATCAAAGAGATCTAGGGAAAATAGATGTGTATTTTATTATTTTTTATTTATTTTTTCATTTCTATAATGAAACATATATCATAAATTCTTATGGATAATACCATATAAATATTCATAGGGAGTGGATTTATTTATATAAAGAGTTATATGAGGGAGGATTTTCTTAGGAGATGGTAGAAAGTATATGAAAAATATATTATATGACTATTTCCAATAATATATATGTAAAAGAAAGAATCAAGTATTTAGAAATGTACATAGGCTAAAGAGTATATTTCTTTTATTCACTAATGTAAGCATTCATGCAATTCTTAATAAACAATATTCATAAGCTTCGGATAAATGAATTCATATTGGCTATAGGCATCAATACAAGTACTCTCTATTCATTAGATGTTACTAATCATGTGGAGGTTTATCTTAATGTTACAATAGCAGATAAAATTCAAGACAGTAAGCAAGAATATAAAGCATTTAATGTATTCATGCTCTGGCATAGGAGAATATGCCACATGGATTAGAAAAATATATGAGAAACCCACTCATAACGAGTGGTTAAGGATGTGAAATCCCTTTATTTTTTGAATCATGTTATGGCTAGGCACATGAATATGATGACAAAAAATGTCGAAATGGGGCAATTAAGAATATATTCCTAAATTAACACACATTCTTAGGCATCCATGCTCAACAAACCCCTAATTGCTAATAGGATGTTTGCTAGGTTTCCATCTTGGCATAGATAGGAATGCACACTCACTTTGGACTGTAGAAACTTTCACATGCTCTATGAGTGGCCATGCATTCTTGATAAGAAAATTTACCTTTGGGCCCATGGACCCATTTTTGTACAAAATTTAGAGTAGGTGATGCATTTCAATGTCATGGACAAAAATTATTGCTTCTTAAACAAATGTGAGTGTTATATTAGCAACATGCCTCATATTTAGAGTCCAAGTAAGCACTCTAACATTATTTTTTCTCTTTTCTACAATTTGTGTTAAAATTATGAAAAACAACCAAGGTAATATTCTGAATGAAATAATTATATTGAATTACATGGAAATTAGATAATAGGGAACCTAAGAAGAACCCAAACCCACCATCACCGAAGCCAAATTCGAACTCGTAACTAGGAAATCTAAATGGTGAAATTGATGCATCCTTAGCTAAATTGAAATAATTAATAGAATATCTCCAAAACACTAGAGAATCATCATGATTGCCTCATTCAAGAGCATTAATCTCAATTTTATCATATGTTTCCAAAACCAAAAACTAGTTAACTAATTTTTAGTATTATAGCTTTAGGATGTATGAACAATATATAACTCATCTAAATAAAGGCCAAATCAAAGACCTGAACATTACAAAAAGATATTTTATGTCTTTTTTTGTCGACCCAAGAGACAACAATCTAATACCAATAAAGTAAAATGCATTGTATGAATTTGTGCATCTACCAACCATTTATAGATAATTGGATGGTTAAGTGGTTTACGGTATTCATTGAACCTCCCTATAATAATAGGGAGGTACCTTTATACTTCTTAAGTAATTTATGGGTGGGGTTTCAGCTAGTACTCCATGTGAGCTACTTTGAGATGGGGGAATTATAGAGGGAGGTCATGGTTCTAGGAAACATAGAATAAGTTTTAGGCGTAATCTAACAATAGTCCTCTTCAAGGTCTAACTCTCCTACACCCTTCCAAAAAATTATAGCATATTCAGTGTGTGTTCTTGGCTTGAATTATACATTAGTAGTTTTTAAGTATGTAATTTATAATGTGAAAAAATTATAATCAAAATGTTTACTCTTTATGCAACCTCAAAGAGAGATTAAGGACACCAAAAAAGAAGAAAAGTCAAGCTTCTTGCTGTAGTAAAAAGAAAAAGAATGACTTTTAAGAAAAAATGGTGGTGGTGAGGGTTGAAATGGTCAGTGAATGACCAATGAGACCAATTTTGTATATATGACTGGATATTCCATACAATCATGTTTGGGCATAAGATGCACTTGTATGTTAGATACATTTTCTATATAGGTCACAATATGTCATAATTCCACATTTAGGCATGATGTTTCATTTTGTATATTTTGCACATTATGTTGTTTTGTTATAAATAGACATGTGAGACTTGATTTTGTGTTTGTGTGTGTATTTCATGGCACATGTTCTATTGATTCAATTGTTTCTTTATTTGATGTTGAAGTGTGAGATTTCTAGGATGAATTTGCATCTATTAAGGGAACATTGTGACATATTGTGTTCTTGAGGGAGTTGAGATTGGGTTTTTAAATACATGTCAACCAATAATATTCCTATTTATACATGAGATAGATGATCCCAAAAAAATTGCAACAAGTTTTAGCCATTACAGAAAACTTCTCCAGGCATATACCAAATATGAAAATCACATTATTTCAATAATATATCTAATAGAAATATGTTTTTTTATCTTTAATTTCTCTTTCAAAATAATCAATAATGTCAACCATATTTTAAATAACTACTTGAATGATAACTACTTGAAATTACTTTAAAATGAAGACAATTCAAGAGGGAAAATCAAATTTGCAATGAGATGATTATATATATATATATATGAAATAACTATGAAAATGTATATCACAAAATGATCTAGAATTATGAAGGAACACAACAAAATACAAATGTACACAAAAACGTAGAGATGCAGCAGAAATAAAACTTTATTTCATTAATATCAAAGAACTGCAATACACTTACATACAGAAATGGAAACAAACTAGCTCGAGCAATGGTAGATTATCTCTGAGAAGAGATGTGGCAACTACATGCCTTTGAATTGTATTAAAATGAGGTTCAAAGGATTTTTATTATTACTAAGCAATAGGGTAAAACCTGAAGGCAAAAAAACCCTAACCCCACCAGATGGAATGCTAAGAGTTTGTGGGCCTCGTCGGGGTTAGTTGGGTAACCAACTTACCGAGCTCATAACTTGGTCATATTATCTCTGTTTTGCACATTAGATACCTCGTTGGAAATCTCTATCTAAGTAATACAGGTTTTCCACATGCCCCTACCTATTCCTATCATCCTACTACGATTTTTAAAAGAATGTCGTTTACGGGGTCAAAACTTGTTTAGAAGTTCAAGAATTGAAAAACTGCTAAAAATAGTAAATGTTGCTATAAAAAGGAAACAAATGAAAATTACTAGAGGTCTATAAGGAATAGGTGGGTGGCCACCAATATCCACCTTGATCACAAAATTAGTAAAATATATAGCTCTCCAAACTTTAAGGTAAAATGATGAGAACCCTATCAACCATTAAGGATCCATAACAAACTAACGTCAACACCAAGAAGTCCTTTGTTTACTTCAAAAATATTTTATCACACATGCTCTTCACACTAGCATTTTTTTTTTCGTTATGATTTATGAACCCTAGCCATCTTGCATCACACAAGTTCATGCAAAGACAATTTTAGTTTTAGTATCCACATATAATTGTCCCTCATGGGTTTTGTGTACTCGAATCGTTGGCCACCTTCAAATATTACATCAACATAAGTAACAACACCGCCACACATCATCATGAAATATATAATAGCTAACAGATCTTCTAAAACATGCATCACACCATTTTCAAAAATCATCAATTTCATCTTACCATGATCTCTTCCTAGCCTTGCATGCTAGAAACACAAGGTTTTAAAATCAATCAAAGTATTATCTCCATTATATATGTCTACTACTAAGTTAGAAAAAATAGTAGTATAACAGGATCCGTCATCATCATCATTATGAATCACCCCAACTCCATATTGTTCTCTAGGGTCTACATGCATAGTGTAAACGCTACCATCACATGAGAAAACCTAAAATACTCACAAAATAGATCTCTTCATTAATCCTACAAGTCATCTCTTTGCCCCTTTTCTTATTTTGGGGCTTTATCATGCACTTAAATTTCATACTACTAGGGTCTCCTCATGAGCCTAATGTATTTCTCTATACAAGGCTTATCTAAGAATTCTATAAGATGAAATCTACAAAATTGCTATCCTCCTATATATATACATTTGGTGAGGGATGATAATACAATAATGACATAATTCCATACACGTGAAACATCCTCCAAGCATGATCCTCCTGGGGATTAGTACATCTCTTTTAAGACAATGCTCTCTCTAATAAGTTAGTATTCCAAAGCTTCCACTACCATGTCTTACAATCCAAGTGTCCTCATGCAATATTATTCTCCTATAATTATTTACAACATGTCCCTATGTTTATTCGTATGACTACTAGATTTGGAAAAACAACTAAGCACATTGCAAAGCCCACATTGTATTGGGAAACCAAATTATTCTTCTAGATGCATATATATTAACATTCTATTGACATTCACATCATAAAAATATTTTCATCAAGTAATTATATTTGTCAATAGTTACCCATGAACATGTAATATAAATCCTTCGGGTCGGAGATGGACAATGTGACAGTTTTTATCCCTCCCCTCTGGTAGTGTATTCCTTATTATTGCTTCTCAAATATGATCCTTAATGTACCACCATAAATCACTTAATATGAAGTTATAAAAAATTTCACCATTATATGCATTTGAAAGAAGGAACTTAGATAGGTTTCTTGGGCACCCTCTCCCATTCATCTATAGTCCTTACCACTCTATGTCTGTAGGTATAAAAAAAAGAACAAACGTCTAAAAGTGATCATCTTTAAAGTTTTGGAAAAATCCACCCCTTGTGAAAAATTCCATTTAGACATTATTGATCAAAACCATATCTTCAAAAATCCTCAATAAATCATTTACTAGCCTTTGCAATCATAGGAGTTGGGGTGTCCCTACATATAGGCCAATGTAAGGACTCCAATGGAATCGACAATTTTCCCATCCAAGCCATGATTTTTATTTTATAGTCAATTGCATCTTCCCTGCTAAAACCACTTAGGGACATTGTGAAATTTGTCCACATGTATAAAATACAAACTAAGAACAAAAGTGAGATCCATAATATATAGAATTTGTGTTTGGAAAGGGTTGATGAAATAACACTACCCACAATGAGTTGCACACACGTCTTCCAAAATCGAACACCTCATTAACACTAACTAAGAAAATCCTTACCTTTAAATATTTTCAAATGAATCAACTTTTGACATATGGAGTCAATGGGGAGGTAGGGTGGTGGGGTATGGGCTCCCTTTCTATAATTTGGTGCCCAGAGTCAAATGGAGCTAACAAATGGTTTGAATTTTACAGTGAGTTACAACTTTATTCCAAAATCCATTTAGGGACATATTGTGATTTTCTTTTATTTATTTATTTATTTTTTTTATGGGGGTGGGGGGTATAAATATTAAACCATGCAACAAAAATGATTTTTGCAAGATCAAGTATGTTTTTTTGGATAAGGCCCATCCAAGCACATTACCCACAATCGCTCAAGCAATCATTTTGAAAAATCAAGTCACTTGTACAAATTTTGCATTGATTTTTTATGAAAATAACTGTAGATCTAATCATCCTCAAAAAGATCAATTTTCAACCTATGTAGTCATGGCGCATGGGCAGGATGAGTGGGAGGGGGGCGGAGTAGGGGGTGTTATCCCTAGCTATAACCCAATATTAAGAGTCTAATAGAACCAACAATTTTCCCATCCAACTTTCAGTTTGAATGGTATGGTGAGTTGCAACTTACTTCTAGGAGCCATTTAGGGACATACAAGGAATTTTTCTATTGGTATAAAAGTCAAACCAATTAGCAGAGAAAGTTTGTGAGCTCAATAATTTATGATTGGCTAAGGCTCATGTAAGCTTACTACAATGACCACCCAAGCAACATTGAGCCCCCTGTGAAAGCTTTGAATTGTTGTTTACTGAACAAAACCTCAACTCTGAATATCCTCAATTAAACTAATTTTTTACCTATGGAGTCATAGGTGGGGAGGGTCCCTATTTGTAACTTGATAACAAAAGTCCAAAATAATCGACATTTCTCCCATCCAAGTCCCAATTTAAATTTTATGGCTAGCTGCAATTTGCTTCCAAGAGCCATTTAGAAAACATATTATGTTTTGTTTGCATAAAGGTGAAAAAATCTTTATGCAATTTGAAAACTGTGGATTTTGGGAATTTAAGGACTTTAGTAATGTAGAGTGTGAAAACTCCAACATAACGAATTAAAATTTGAATCCATAGTTATACAATGTAATTACACACCATATGTTGACCTTCCATCACAATTTGGAGATGTATGTCGATGTACATTGAATTGGATTTTCTTTTTGTAAGATTGGAAGGACTACATCTTCATCATGTCCAATATATCACCCTGAGCAGGACAAGGACTTGAACCGATGACTTGAAATCAATGAGTGTCTTAACAAATCACCCAATCACCGTCTATCCAAGACCCCGCGGACACATTGAAGTGGAATTTGAAAACTATAATTTTGTGTAATTTGAAAATATTGATTTTATGTAACTTGAAAATCCTAATAATGTAAAATTTAATAGAATGAATTTTTTCATGATACCACTGTGACTAATTTATAACCAACACACTATAAGTATCATCCATAAGTAACACATATGAAACATAATTAAATGATAACTATAAGCAATATACATAAGTGGTGATAATGATTACCAATACATACATTATTTTAATATTTATTATAATTTAATATAATTTTAATAATAAGCCCAATAATTAACTTAATTCCAAACCCATAAAATTAAAAATTCAAATCATCAATCATAATCCAACAATATATATATAATTAACAATACTTATTAAAATAAATAATAAATATTTATACTTCTGAAAAAATAAATAATATTAATACTATAACAGAAAATTAATGGTTTTATTTCTAATACCAAAAAGATGAATTTTTCTTTCATTTCATTTAGTTTTAGAAATAATGCGATACCTTAAATGCCTTGATTCATGATAAAACCTGTTTTGAATGATATTTCTCTTTATCCTCTAACCATAACACTAATAACTTTTAAATTAATTTTATCATTTAATATATATCTTCAAAAATATATTTTATATTAATTATCCTATATTTTAAATATCATATTATTGTAAATTAAACATGTAGTTAAAAACGTATTTTATATTTTAAGAAGACAAAATACTTATACCTATACAAATAGGTTCTAACATTATAATTTTTATATTATAATTTTTGTTATATGGGAATTGTTTATGAGAAGTGGGAAACATGAGAGGTGGGAAATCTGTTTTAATAGTTTTTACGCTCTTGTTCCAATAGTTTCTGGGTTCCCGGGAGTTTTGGAACTGTATGAGAATGTTCTCTTTTCATCTATGTTTCTTTTTTAGCTAGAGAGTTTTGGAACTGTATGGGAATGTTCCCTTTTCAGCTATGTTCCCTTTTTAGCTGGAGATGCAATGTGAGCTTGTGAAAGTTCCGAGATCTTTGAAGACTGCTTTTTTTGGAGTTCTGCCATTCCCTAGGGTTGGGGAATACAAAGCTTGTAGAGAAATATGTTGAACTGCCCACAAAACATGAACCTATGTTGAAACCTTCACAAGAATAAAAGCCAAAGACATCCTTAAGACCAATATCCTTAATTGAGAAATTGGAGCAATATCATGATGGGTTAAGGAAGCGTGTGGCACCTCAATGTAAGGGCGATATCTGGGATGTCATGTTCATGAGTATTTCTATCATTGTTTATGTATATATATTGCAAAAGATTGTGTGTGCATATTGTATGTGGAAATCAATGCTTAAACATTAGATTTGCTTTATTTTTCCTCTTAAAGAATAACTAGAGAAACAAATGCAAAATGATTCCTTTATATTTTTAAGTCAGATTGTTTCAAAGACTTGTCATGTGTTAGAGAATTGATAATGAACTTGACATTTTAATATTTTATATACAATAATATATTTATATATAGGAGAGATTATATATTTATTATTTATATAATTAAATTGATTTTAATATTTGAATATTTGATTCCATATTAATTTTAAATTATATAAAATTATATAATTAAAATATATTTTTATTTTCTTATTATGTAATATTATCGTTTCCAATTAGCTATTCCTGTAAATTTTTGGGGAAACATCTAATCGTTCTCAACGCCCATGCCCAAGGGGAAACATCTAACCATTCCCGACACCCATACCCAAGTTCCCAATGTCCCCACGTTCCAGAAACTCATGCAACATAGATTATAATGGTAAATTATAAAATATTTATTCCTATATTTGTTTTTCCTTCCTAACATATAGGTTTCTCACTCTTATATAATTCTTATATTATAATGATAAATTATAAAATATTTATTTATGTTTTGATTTTGGTTCATAATTCTCTAACGTATAAGTTTCTCACATCTAATCGTTGCCAACGCCCATACCCAAGGGGAAACATCTAACCATTCCCGACACCCATACCCAAGTTCCCAATGTCCCCACGTTCCAGAAACTCATGCAACATAGATTATAATGGTAAATTATAAAATATTTATTCGTATATTTGTTTTTCCTTCCTAACATATAAGTTTCTCACTCTTATATAATTCTTATATTATATTGATAGATTATAAAACATTTAGTTATATTTTTTACCTTTGGTTTATAATTTTCTAAAATTTATATGTTTTCACGTATCATATCTATGTTAAAAAGAAAAAAAATATTTTTAAAGTCTATGAGGTTAAAGATAATGCATGGCACATATTGATTTTTTATATGATTAATATACTCTGTCCTTTTTCTGTGAAATGTCACAATAATAACTCCAAATTTTTTGAACTAGTAACATATCTATACAACTTTCCCTAATATCTTTAAAAAAATGCTGTTTTCACTTTCCTCCCACACTTTTTCTATAATTTTTTTTATACTTTTTCAAAAACCAAAACTTTTTTTATCTCCATAGCGTAATCATTGACAGTTTATTCCCTTTTTGAAGTTTCGTATGTCCCGAATAATCAACCTTCACTTTCAACGAAAGTTTCTCTTTTTGAAATTTGTAAATCTCCTTTTTGAAATTTTGTAAATCTCGAATAATCAACTTTTAGCTTTCGTTAAAGTGGTGGGCATTTATCATTTTCAATTGTATTTTGTGTTCTTATCACATACGGTTTGGAATTAAGATCGGGAAATTTTGCTGTTTGTAAGGAGTGCTGTCGCTCTCAAAAAGCGCGAGGGATAAGAAAGTTAACTGTTCCTCGTCTAAAACAAGGGCACCAAATCTCCAGATATATTCCTTTTTACCAGGTCGACCAGTGTCACCCATATGAATGATTGCACAGCACGTACATATCAATATTCCTTTCCTCTCCTTCACGTTTCAATATACTACGTAGGTTTTAACAGAAGTCACAGGATGGAATTTGTACGTGTCAGTTGTCTTATCCGCCGTTCATGGATATAGTTTGTGAATAAAAGTTGAGCAATTATACTGTAATTAGTATAGTTATATGTTTATATATGTTTATTGAGCCTAGAACAGAGGGTGATGGAATGTATTGTTAAATTATTTAATAATGTGAAGGTTACTAGTTGTACTGTTAAGTCACTCTTTTATGTGAAAGTTACTAGTTTAAATTTTTCCTTAGAATAGAGAGTGATGAGATGTACTTTTAACTTACTTTTTGATATGAAAGTTATTAATTCAATCAAAAATGTAATCAGGGTCTAGAACATTGAATCCAACATATTAGTATTTCTCTTGTAATATCACCCAATTTAACTTAACATATTAGTATTCCTCTTGCAATATCAACCAATTTAACTCTTCATGTGTTAGCTATTCAAACTGAATTTGATGCACAACTTTTTCTAAATCTCCTACACTTCCTCCCAGAATAATAAAGCCAACTACAATTGAAAAACCTTCTTTGGTACCAAATTAGAAAAACAAAGAAAGACAAAAAAATGACTGAACTATCTCACAAAATTTTTTTATTTATAGAATCTCACACATTGAACACATAATAGAGTCTCATTTTATAGTTATAGCTATGGGATCAATGGACTAGATAATAAAAATAATCTAGAAAATGATAATATTGATGTGATCCTTCGATATGATTTTAATAATTTAGATTTTAATAATTTAGTTACTATTAGATCAAAAAATTTTAAACCGCTAATCTAACTCAAACCATTTAACATAAAAAATATTAACATAATTATATAAATAAAAATTGAGAAAACTATATAAATTTATAGCAATTCTAAGTATAGCTTCACTTTAAAAACATTATTTAAGTTTTAAAATGAAATTACTATTTAAAAACTCTTAATTGCATGAGTTAACATAGAATATTCTAATTTTATTAAACATCAGTACGTCATAATTATTTTGGAAGGTAACTTCTTACATCCTATTCCAAAATAAAATACTTCTATCGACATAATCATGACCATCTACATAATCATGTCCATTAGATGACCATTACACATGAAAGACTCCGATGAAGATCCGACACGAACCTTAAACTTGCATACCACTGCACAGCACTTGCATACCACTGCACGTTGAGGCCATCAAATCTCCACATATATTCCTTTTTATCAGATCGACCATTTCTCACCCATTTGATTGATTGAACAGCACGTACATATCAATATTCCTTTCCTCTCCTTCACGTTTCAATGTGCTCCATAGGTTTGTACAGAAGCCACGGGATGGAATTTGGACGCGTCAGTTGTGTTACCAGCTGGCCAGAGTTATCTAGTCTGCTCAGTTCGAATGTACAGTATTGTATATGCATATTATTAGATAATTTCATTGTTTAAATCCAACCATGGAAGTATATAACTTGGCTCATTAATTGGCCGGCAGCATTTGAATAAGCCTTTTATCCACTCATATCACTATAAACAATACCAGTAAGGGTACTTGTAAATTAATTTCAAAATCAAAATTCCATAAACCAAAATTACTAAAATTAAATATTTATTTTGTAACTAACATAATTATAATTATATAACTTGAGCGAGTCTAATAGTTAAGAGAGTGTGTTTCTTCTTAAGAGGCCACACAGGTTCAAAACTAGAGGGGTAGAGTATGTATGCCTTGTAGATATTAGCAATCAAATCGCTGGGTGGAGGTAGGTCTTTTGTCTCACGAACAAAGAAATCTCATACATAAATTTGGTGTCTAACTTGACAGTGACCTTAAAAATAAAGAATAATAATAATAAATATCAATTAAATAATTTATATCTATTCAATTGTAATTTTTACCATCACTTTGAAAACATTACAAAATTGATAAAATGAAATTACTATTAAAAAAACTAGTAATTTCATTTGTTAAGAAAGACTATTCATACATTATTAAACATAAAACATCCCTACATTATTTTTGAAGCTAACTTCTGAAATCCTATTCCAAAGTAATAAACACTTCTATGAGCATAATCATGGCCATTACAAATGAAGGACTCGGATGAAAATCTGACTGAGGCGAACCTTAAACCTGCATACCGCTCCAGAGGGGAGCGAATGAAAATCACAGTGAGGCCAGGGTGCTTTAAAAAAGCACCTCTCAATATCTACAACGTTTATTACATGAATATTGGCCACTGTAATTCACCTTACATAACGTTGTGACTGTTCTGATTCTGTGGATTATTCCCAAACGTTTCTAGATAAATCTCCACAGTCACTTCAATCAATCATAAAGATCGAAAATCTGGCAGCCGAAGAAAAAAAAAAAAGGTTGTAGGTATATTTGGTAACACTTATAAATATGAATAGAATTGAGAAGACTTGAGAATTTTTCCACAGTCACTTCAATCAATCATAAAGATGGAAAATCTGGCAGCCAAAGAAAAAACTTCTTTTATAGGTATATTTGGTAACACTTTTAAATATGAACAGAATTGAGAAGACTTGAGAATTTTGCTCAGAATTCTAGATTACTGTTATGCGGTAACCATTATCGAATATATGTATGAATCACTACACCTGTTAAAAAAATGGGGAAAAAGAAAAAATAATTCCAATGGTAAAATGGGATGTTGAGGAATTACTACCTCTGTAGTTCGTTTCTACTGTAAAGAACGTTTTATAGAGGAGAACATGATAAAGATAGTAGATAGTAATTCTTCCGGTGTTGTCATCTTGAAATTATCTTCTATACTTTTGGCCTTGCGCTTTTTTGGGTCTTTAGAGTAACCTTATAAATGTCCATTATATTACAGTTACACGGGTATAAAGGTTGTATTTTACACTTCTCGCTAGATTTATTGGTGTTTCATGACAAATGTGATGAAATTGTTTGCTGAGAAAATAGATGATAAGGAAACTTGAAAATGGTAATGAAATTGGATATTGAGAAGTTTAATGATTACAAATTCTCCGGAATATTGTTGTTGAAGGGCCACGCAACATAAGTGATGAAGTTTATGTGTCTATGTATTAGTGGATATGATTTGTAATGCAAATTTTCACTAGAAAAAGAGATATCGGTGAAGCTAAATGCACCATGCCTCAAAGTATTATGTTTTTCTGAAACAGAGCTGGGAAATGGAGGATTAAAGTTGGTTACTCTAACTCCATTTTTTTAAATTTTAAAATTTTCACTAGAAAAAGAGATATCGCGGTGAAGCTAAATGCATTATATTCCTCAAAGTATTATGTTTTTCTTTTAAAGAGAGCTATTTGCATGGGAAATGGAAGATTAAAGTTGGTTAGGCATTTGAATGAGCTTAAAATATTGCTAAAACACTTAGAATTCATGGAAAATCAACAAATTTTAGTAGATTGAATTCATGGTTTAAAGTGTTGAATGAGTTTAATATATTAATAAAATAATTAGATTTTATGGAAAGGGAAGACTTTGGTTAATATGTAATAGTGACTATTAGTATATTAGATTTTATGGAAAGTCAGCAGACATTGAATGGTTAATGTGCACTATTGTTTATTAGTATTTTGAATCCATGAGAATTTTGTTACAATTATTAATAGATACTATATGGGTGAATATTGAATAAAGAGATAAGGTGATTATCAACAAGAATTATTTTATTAAACAAAGTCTTTCTGTAGAAATCACATGAGAGAATTTTTTGGCTGACCCATTTAGAACCAACAAGTGTGGTTCATCACCAGGACTAGAATTATTTTATATTAAACTATATTATTTACTTGGAGTCATTATAGATAAAGGAAAAAAATAGATTACATCCTAGATTTTGTTTTAATTTTAAGTATGGATTCCCTAGTAGGAAGAGGAAATCTTAATTATTGTTATGGAAATGAAACCAACAAAAATATACAAATAAAAATTATACTTTGTATAAATAAAATAAAAAATAGCATACTGTTTTGAAGTTTATCTATTAGTAAAGAGAATTAACAAAAATGATCATATATTCTCTCCACTCTTCTTTATTTGGTCCCCGCTATATGAAGCATGTATTATTGACTTCCATGAATATACTCTTCTTTATTTGGTCATGGCTATATGAAGCATGTATTATTGACTCCCATGCATATACCATAGGACTCTTTATAGGTAGTAAACAATTCCTATGAAGAATTATAAAAAGGAGGATCTTCATAAGAGATGATAGGCCCTATATGCAATAATATATGACTTCTTCCACTAATATATAATATATATGCGAAAGTAAGAATCAAGTAGCTAGACATGTAGTTGGGCTAAGGATAATCCTTCTTGTATTCACTTATATAAGGGTTCGTTATTTTTTTATAAAGAATATGCACACACTTGGAATAAGCCAAATTATATTGGCTAATGGAATCAATAAAAGTATTCTCTATTGATTATATGGTATCACTCTTGTGGAGATTTATAGCAACGTTACAACAATATATAAAATTCAAGACACTAAGTGAGAATATAAAGGTGTTGATGTATTCAAGACAATAAGTGAGAATATAAAGAAGTTGATGTATTCAATCTTTATCATAGGGGGATGTGTCATGTCAATTAGAGAAATATGTGACATCCAATCATAAGGCAATATTAGCAATATGAATTTTAATTTTCATTCACTTGAATATTAATAATCAAGTATGTTATTGGGGGAAAATAAATATGATGACCTAAAAAATGGCAATGGGCCATCAAGAATGCAGATTAAATTCACACACATTCGTGGGCATCTGCGTTCACAAGTCCCCAACTACGAACAAGACACTAGGTAGGTTATCAGCTTGTCATGGCTAGGAATGCACATGCGTTGTGAAGTTGCATGCACTCTAGAAATGTGCACGTGCTCCAAGAATGTGCACAAACTATAGGAATGGTCAAGCATTCGAAATAAGAAATTTTATTTGTGGGCCTTTAACACTTTTCTTAGCAAATTGGGATGATTTAATGTGTTTTGGGAGTCGTTGAGAAAACTTCATCCTCCATAAACAACCTCAAATGTGAAATTAGCAACATGTGTAGTCTTTGTTGTCCAAGTGAGAATTCTAATAGTTTTTTTTTTTTTTTTTTAATTCGTTTTAAAATTGTGAAAAATGACCAAATTGTATAATATAGAGCCTAATCAAAATCTAAACTACCACCATCAAACAAAAAATTATATCAGCCAAACCCAAACCAAGAACCAAAAAATACAAATTATGAAATTGAAGCATCCATATCTACAAGGAGATCATTGATACAATATATATATAACACTAGAGAGCCATCATGAATCTCTCTTGTAATGTCATTAAACTCAATTGTATCATCCGTCACCATTTTTCACAACTATTGAACCAATGTTCTTTATTAAAGGGCTTGGATGTATGAACACTATAGCTCTAATCTAAATAAAGACCAAAACATATACCTAAACATTAGAACACAAATTTTTTGTATGTGTTATTTGACCCAAGAGACAACAATATGATGCCAATAACCAAAAGTGCATTTGTATGGACAGGTGGACCTACAAATCATTGCTAGATAATTAGATGGATAGGTGCTTTATGGTATTCAATAAACCTTCCTAAAAGTATAGGTAGGAACTTTTATCCTTCTTAATGAATTTGTAGGCCAAGTTTCATCTAGGAATCCAAGTCAATTACTTTGAGTTGGGGGGAATTCTAGTCGATGGTTCATTTGTGTATGCAAGATAGACAAATTGCTAGACATCATTTAACATTAGGTCCTCATTGACCTAGATGAAGGCCTAAATCACCTACCCATCATATTCTATTTATAAATAACATTTTTTAAACCTAGATCATGTGAGCTTAATTGGCTCACACATTAGTGCAACATGGTGGCTCGGTGAAATCTTCACATAAGGAGCAATCATTAGCTAATGTTGCAAGAGAGGTAGGACCATCTCACTATGCGGTAGAGCTTGACCAAAAAGGCCACATGGGTGCCCATTTGACACTTGTCATATACCAATTACATGATGACTTATTATGGCCTAATATAGGGAAGCAAGAAATATACCTTTATGGAAGAGGCTATTATCTTTTCTATACACACACACACACACACACACACACACACACAATTGTGTGTTTTTCAATCTACCAGATTATATGTTGCCTATAGTTTTTTATCCTTGATAGCAATCTCTACAGCCTTATGGATGCATCAATGCTAGTTTCCTCCACTGATGCAGTAGTTGATGTCTCCTATTCTTTTGATGTACTACAAAACCAAGTATGGAGAATTAAAACTATCCCTCTTTTGACATGCTTTTAGCCCATGATATAGATTATTTCATCTTTTAGAATAATGGTAGTGTTTATTTAATGTTTTTACAAATTGCAGTAATACAAAAGGAGGATTGAGGCCCACTTAGGGGGGACATATATTCCCCTTTCTTA
Organism: Pinus taeda; assembly: GCA_000404065.3. Taxonomy (NCBI): domain Eukaryota; kingdom Viridiplantae; phylum Streptophyta; class Pinopsida; order Pinales; family Pinaceae; genus Pinus; species Pinus taeda. Next base: position 15,685 of record APFE030275704.1, on the reverse strand, counting down.
GTTAGCATGTGTCAAATTAAATTTTGTTTAAGTGTTTACTTCATTATAATATTTTGGTTTATTAATTGAAATATAATAAATATGTATGTATTTTATCCATTTCCATAGTCTTACACTTCATCCCCTCAACATCATGCACCACCACCCAATGTTCACCCACCCATTATCCACTAGTACCTTCATATTTCCTTGATATTTGGGATTGAGCTTACCTCAATTGGGGAACCTCCTTCAATATTACAACCCATCTTTGTTGACTGTCACTTGGCTCCACCGCATTCTCCATCCCATCAACCAACAAACAAGCATCCATCTACCATTTGAAAACCTTTGAACAAGTTTTGGTGTAGTGCTCTAGTTGCAAGTGAATCTCCATAATCAGGGGAGAGATTCACGATCTGATCACTAATTATTCTTTTTTATTTATAATGAATTAATTGATTCTTGGTATTTTTCATTTAAATTATATTCTATAACTCTTGTGACTATTGTAGAGTGGTATTATTAATAGGTTGGGGATGTAGAGTGGGATGACACCCTCTCGAATAATTATAGCATCTTTGGCAACTTTTTAAAGATTGAATTATAAAGTAGTATTTTTTAGTTCTATAATTTATTGTGGGAAAAAATATAATAAGAATGGTGTTTCTCTATGCAGTCTCCAAAGAGAGGAAGCACACCACAAAAGAATAAAATTTGAGCTTCTTACTCTAGTAAGAGGAGAAAGATCAACTTATAGGAACCAAATAATGATGGTCAGGGTGGAAGTGGTTAATGAGTGACCAATAATAGCCATTTTGTATATATCACATCATATTTCATATGATCATTTTTCATCATGAGATTTGATTTTTATATTAAAGTCAGTTTTTATATAGGTCACCATAAAACATATTTCCATGTTTATGAAATATATGTTTTTTATATGAGGCACATTGTTCCATTTTGTTAAAAATCTAAAATTGAGACAAATTTGAGTATTTTGGCGTGTGTGCCCTTCATGCCATATGTTATTTGAATTGAAGTATTTGGTTATTTGATGTTGAAGCGTTAGTTTGCTAGATTGAATTTGCATCCCTGAAGTGAAAATGTGACATGTTATGTTGTTGAAGGCTTTTGGATTGTGTTACTAAAGACATGTCAATCAATAATATTCCTCATGATACATGTGGTTGATAATCTCAAAAAAAATCAAGAAGTTGCATACATTAGGGAAAATTTATCCATTCCTATACCAAATATGAAAGTAAATTTACTACAATAATTTATGTAATAAAAATGCGCTTTTTATATTCAATTTAGATATTAAATAACTTAATAATGTCAAGCTTATATGATATCAAATAGACATGAAAGATAAATCTTTGAAATTATGTAATCATGAACATAACTCAAGATGAAAAATTAAATTTTCAATTACACAATTTTGAATAGCAAGATATTCTATACATATACACTAGAAATGAAACAAATGTGAAAATTGTTACTCATCCTTTCCGTGTGGTTCTTCATGTATGTTGGCCTATTTCATTATCTATTTGTTGGTCCATGTGTTGCTCCTCATGCTACTCTTCTAATTTCGTTTCTTCCCCTATCTCAGTTTCCCATAGAAATTCTAATATAGTTTTAGGGTGCTTCTTTCTCTCACGTGATTCTTCAATTCTATTTGTGAGAAAAACACCTTGCTTTTGGTTTGTCTTCTTCATATTCCTTTGGCACTTATCCCTATGAAAGAAGAAATTATTGGCTTCCATTACCTCATTACTAATGCCATTCTCATTGAAATCCAAGCATCTTAGTGGTGATATAAATTCTTGGCCATGACACATCATACTATCCATCAAATTCTTATGAATACCCTTAAATAACAATCTAAATTCTCTTTGCTCATTAAATTATGCAATTGAAAACACTTAACATATGGAGCTCTTTCTTCTTCTTGTAATTTATATAAGTTTATAGTCATTAAAATATCCTTGTAATTTATATCTCTACTTTAAAAACATTACATAATTTTTAAACTAAAATTATTATTTAAAATCTCTCCGACATTATTAAGCATAAAACATCTCTACAGTATTTTTGAAGCTAACTTCTGAAATCCTATTCCAAAGTAAAACACTTCTATCAACATAATCATGGCCATTACAAATGAAACATTCGGATGAAAATCCGACTGTGGGGAACCTTAATCTTGCATAGCCCTCCAGAGGGAACGAGGGAATAAAATTTACACTGAGGCCAGGGAGCTCCAAAAGCACCTCTCAGGACTCGATATCTACAACGTTTATAATTTACATGAATATTGGCCACTCTAATTCACCTGACATAATGTTGTGACTGTTTCGATTCTGTGGATTATTCCTAAACGTGATTAATATTCTAGATAAATCTCGACAGCCACTTCAATCAATCATGAAGATTGAAAAATCTGGCAGCCGAAGAAAAAACTTATTTTGTAGGTATATTTGGTAATACTTATAAATATGAATAGAATTGAGAAGACTTGAGATTTTTTTATCAGAATTCTAAATCACTGTTATGCTGTAAACATTATCGAATATATGTATGAATCACTACATCGGTTTAAAAAAAGGACAAAGAAAAAAATAATTCCAATGGTAAAATGGGATATTGAGGAATTACTACCTCTGTAACTCGTTTCTACTGTAAATAACGTTTTATAAAGGAGAACATGATGAAGATAGTAGATAATGATTCTTCTGGTGTTGTCGTCTTGAAATTATCTTCTATACTTTTGGCCTTGCGCTTTTTTGGGTCCTTAGATTAACCTCATAAATGTCCATTATATTACAGTTACACGGGTATAAATGTTGTATTTCACACTTCTCGCTAGATTTATTGGTGTTTAATGACAAATGTGATGAAATTGTTTGCTGAGAAAATAGATGATGGAAAGTTGAAAATGTTAATGAAATTGGACACTGAGAAGTTTAATGATTACAAATTCTCTGGAATATTGTTGTTGAAGGGCCACGCAATATAAGTGATGAAGTTTATGAGTCTATGTATTAGTGGATATGATTTGTAATGCAATTTTTCCTTACACACTTTAACTTCATGCTTTTAAATTTTAAAATTTTCACTAGAAAAAGAGATATCGGTCAAGCTAAATGCACTATATGCCTCAAAGTATTATTTTTTTTTTTACAGAGCTATTTGCATGGGAAATGAGGATTAAAGTTGGTTACTCTAACTCCATTCTTTTAAATTTTAAAATTTTCACTAGAAAAAGAAATATCGGTGAAAATGCACTATATTCCTCCAAGTATTATGTTTTTTTTAAAGATAGCTATTTGCATGGGAAAGGAAGGATTAAAGTTGGTTAAGCATTTGAATGAGCTTAAAATATTGCTAAAACACTTAGATTTTATGGAAAATTAACAAATATTTCATGGAAAATTAACAAATTTTTATGAGCATGAGTATGTTAAATTCATGGTTTAAAGTGTTGAATGAGTTTAATATAAAAATAAAATAATTAGAATAATTAGATTCTATGGAAAGTGAAAAGATTTTGGTTAATATGTAATATTGACTATTAGTATATTAGATTTTATGGAAAGTCAGTAGACATTGAATAGTTAATGTGCACTATTATTTATTAGTATTTTGAATCTATGAGAATTTTGTTACAATTATTAAATAAATACTATATGGGTGAATATTGAATAAAGAGATAAGGTGATTATTAACAAGAATTGTTTTATATTAAACTATATTATTTACTTGGAGTCATTATAGATAAAGGAAAAAAATAGATTTCATCTTAGATTTAGTTTTAATTTTAAGTATGGATTCCCTAGTAGGAAGAGGAAATATTAATTATTGTTATGGAAATGAAACCAACAAAAATATAAAAATAAAAATTATACTTTGTTTAAAGAAAATGAAAAATAGCATACTATTTTGAAGTTTATCTATTAGTAAAGAGAAGTAACAAAAATGATCATATATTCTCTCCACTCTTCTTTATTTGGTCATCGCTATATGAAGCATGTATTATTGACTCCCATGCATATACTCTTCTTTATTTGGTCATGGCTATATGAAGCATGTATTATTGACTCCCATGCATATACCATAGGACTCTTCATAGGTAGTAAAAGATTCCTATGAAGAGTTATAAAAACGAGGATCTTCAATGGAGATGATAGGCCCTATATGCAATAATATATGACTTCTTCCAATAATATATAATATATATGCAAAAGTAAGAATCAAGTAGCTAGACATGTACTTGGGCTATTGATAATCCTTCTTTTATTCACTTATATAAGGGTTCATGAATTTTTTATAAAGAATATGCACACACTTGGAATAAATCAATTTATGTTGACTAATGGAATCAATAAAAGTATTATCTATTGATTATATGGTATCACTATGTGGAGATTTATAGTAATGTTACAACAATATATAAAATTCAAGAAACTAAGGGATAATATAAAGGTGTTGATGTATTCAAGACAATAAGTGAGAGTATAAAGAAGTTGATGTATTCAATCTCTATCATAGGGGGATGGATCACATGAATTAGAAAAATATATATAACATCCAATCATAAGGCATGATTAGCAATATGAATTTTAATTTTCATTCCCTTGAATTTTTATCATCAAGTGTGTTATTGGGGGAAAATAAATATGATGACCTAAAAAATGGCAATGGGCCATCAAGAACGCATACTTAAATTCATGCACATTCCTCGGCATCTGTGTTCACAAGTCCCCAACTACGAACAAGACACTAGGTAGGTTGCTTGCTTACCATGGCTAGGAATGCACATGAGTTGTGAAGTTGCATGCACTCTATAAATGTGCACATGCTCCAGGAATGTGTACAAACTATAGGAGTGGTCAAGCATTCTGAATAATAAATTTTATTTGTGGGACTTTAACCCTTTTTTTAGCAAATTGAGATGATCTCATGTGTTTTGGGAGTCGTTGAGAAAATTTCATCCTTCGTAAACAACCTCAAATGTGAAATTAGCAACATGTGTAGTCTTTGTAGTCCAAGTGAGCATTCTAATAGCTTTTTCTAAATTCGTTTTAAAATTGTGAAAAATGACCAAATTGTATAATATAGAACCTAATCAAAATCTAAACTACCACCATCAAACGGAAAATTAGAATAACCAAACCCAAACCAACAACCAAGAAATCCAAATTATGAAATTGATGCATCAATATCTACAAGGAGATCATTGATAGAATATCTCCAAAACACTAGAGAGCCATCATGAATGTCTCTTGCAATGTCATTAAACTCAATTGTATCATCCATCTCCAATTTGCAAAACTATTTAAGCAATTTTTTTTTATTAAAGGGCTTGGATGTATGAACACTATAGATCCAATCCAAATAAAGACCAAACAGATACCTAAACATTAGAAAACAAATTTGTTGTATGTGTTAGTTGACCCAAGAGACAACAATATGATGCCAATCAGAAAAAGGTGCATTTGTATGGACTAGTGGACCTACAAACCATTGCTAGATAATTAGATGGATAGGTGTGTTATGGTATTCAATAAACCTTCCTAAATGTATAGGTAGGAACATTTATCCTTCTTAAGGGATTTGTAGGCCAAGTTTCATCTAGGAATCGAACTCAATTACTTTGAATTGGGGGAATTCTAGTGGATGGTTCATTTGTTTATGCAAGATAGAGAAATTGCTAGACATCACTTAACATTACATCCTCATTGACCTAGATGAAGGCCTAACTCACCTACCCTTCATATTCTAGTTATAGTTAACATTTTTTAAACCTAGATCATGTGAAATTGGCTCACACATTAGTGCAACATGGTGGCTTGGTGAAATCATCACATAAGGAGCAATCATCAGCTAATGTTGCAAGAGAGGCAGGACCATCTCACTATGCAATAGAGCTTGACCAAAAAGGCCTCATGGGGGCTCATTTGACACTCATCGCAAACCAATTGCATGATAACTTGTGATGGCTTAATATAGGGTAGCAAGAAACATACCTTTATGGAAGAGGTTATTATCTTTCCCATACATACACACACACACACACACACACACAAAATTGTGTGTTTTTTATCTACTAGATTATATGTTGCCTATAGTTTTTTAGCCTTGATAACAATCTCTACAGCCATATGGATGCATCAATGCTAGTTTCATCCACTGATGCAATAGTTGATGTCTCCTATTCATTCATTATATGTTAACACTAGTGGAGATTTATAGTAATGTTACAACAATATATAAAATTCAAGATACAAAGTGAGAATATAAAGGTGTTGATGTATTCAAGACAATAAGTGAGAATATAAAGAAATTGATGTATTCAATATTTGTCATAGGGGAATGTGCCACATGAATTAGAAAAATATATGTGACATCCAATCATAAGGCATCATTAGAAATATGAATTTTAATTTTCATTCCCTTGTTTTTTTATAATCAAGTATGTTATTGGGGGTCAAATAAATATGATGACCCAAAAAGTGGGAATGGGCCATCAACAACGCATACCTAAATTCACACACTTTCTTGTGCATTTATGTTCACAAGTCCTCAACTGCGAATAAGACACTAGCTAGGTTGTTGGCTTGTCATGGCTGGTAATGCACATGTGCTGTGAAGTTGCATCCACTCTAGAAATGTCCATTTGCTCCACTAATTTGCACAAACTATAGGAATGTTCAAGCATTCCAAATAATAAAATTGTGCCTTCAACAGCTTTTTTAGAAAATTAGGATAGCCTAATGTGTTTTGGGATTCATTGAGAAAACTTCATACTTCGTAAATAATATCACATGAAAATTTAGCAACATGTATAGTATTTGTAGTCCAAGTGAGCATTCTAATAGTTTTTTATTATTATTTGTTTTAAAATTGTGAGAAATGACCAAATTGTATAACATGGAACCTAATCAAAATCTAAACTAACACCATCAAACAAAAAATGAGAACAACCAAACCCAAACCAAGAATCAAGAAAGTCAAATTATGAAAATGATGCATCCATATCTACATGGAGATCATTGATACAATATCTCCAAAACACTAGAGAGCTATCATGAATGTCTCTTGCAATGTCATTAAACTCAATTGTATCATCCATCTCCAATGTGCAAAACTATTTAACCAATATATTTTCTTAAAGGGCTTGGATGTATGGACAATATAGATCCAATCTAAATAAAGACCAAAAAAGAGACCTAAACATTAGAAAACAAATTTGTTGTATGTGTTAGTTGACCCAAGAGAGAACAATATGACGCCAACAACCAAAAAGTGCATTTGTATGGACCGGTGGACATACAAATCATTGGTAGATAATTAGATGGGTAGGTGGTTTATGGTTTTCAATTAAACTTCCTAAATGTATAGGTAGGAACTTTTATCCTTCTTAGGGAATTTGTAGGTCAAGGTTCATCTAGGAATCCATGTCAACTGCTTTTAATTAGGGAAATTCTAGTGGATGATTCATTTTTCTATTCAAGATAGACAAAATGCTAGACATCATTTAACATTAGGTCCTCATTGACCTAGATGAAGACCTATCTCACCTACCCATCATATTCTAGTTATATATAACATTTTTTAAACCTAGAATATGTGATCTTAATTGGCTCAGACATTAGTGCAACATGATGGCTTGGTGAAGTCATCACATAAGGAGCAATCATGAGCTAATGTTGCAATAGAGGTAGGACCATCTCTCTATGAAGTAGAGCTTGACCAGAAAAAGCAACATGGGGGCTCATTTGACACTTTTTGGATACCAATTGCATGATGACTTATTATGGCCTAGTATATGATAGCAAGAAACATACCTTTATGGAAGAGGTTATTATCTTAGCCATACACACACGCACACACACACACACACACACACACAAAATTGTGTGTTTTGTTATCTACCAAATTATATGTTGCACGTAGTTGCTGAGCCTTGATATCAATCTCTACAACCTTATGGATGCATCAATGCTAGTTTCATCCGCTAATGCAATAGTTGATGTCTCCTATTCATTTGATGTATTGCAGACCGAGGTATTGAGAATTAAAACTATCCCTATCTTGATATGCTTTTAATCCATGATATAGATTATATCAGCTTTTAGTATAATGGTAGTGTTTATTTAATGTTTTTAAAAATTGCAGTAATACAGAAGGAGAATCGAGGCCCACTTAGGGAGGACATATATTCCCCTTCTTAGTTAGCATGTGTCAAATTATATTTTGTTTAAGTGTTTATTTCTTTATATTATTTTGGCTTATTAATTGAAATATTATAAATTTGTATGTATTTTCTCCATTTCCATACCCCGCCACTTCATCCCCTCAACATCATTCACCACCATCCAGTGTTCACCCACCCATTATCCACTAGTACTTTCATATTTCCTTGATATGTGGGATTGAGCTTACCTCAATTGGGGAACCTCCTTCACTATTACAACCCATCTTTGTTGACATCACTTGGCTCCACCACATTCTTCATCCCATCAACCAACAAAGGAGCATCCATCAACCATTTGGAAACCTCTGAACAAGTTTTGTAGCTTAGTGCTCTAGTTGCAAGTGAATCTTGGTAGAAATCACATAAGAGAAATTTTTATTCGACGCATTTGAAACCAACAAGTGTGGTTCATATGAATGAAAAATATTTGAAATTATGTAATCCTGAACACAACACAAGAAGAAAAAATAAATTTGCAATTGCATAATTTTGAATAGAAATATATTCTATGCATATACACTAGAAATCAAATAAATGTAAAAATTGTTGCTCATCCATTGAGAAACTTATTCATCCTCCTTTCCCTGTGGTTCTTCATGTATGCTGGCCTATTTCATTCTATGTTTGTTGGTTCATGTGTTGCTCCTCCTACTACTCTTCTATTTTCATTTCTTCCCCTATCTCAGTTTCCCATTGAACTTCTAATATAGGTTTAGGTGCTTCTTTCTCTCAGGTGATTCTTGAGTTCTATTTGAGAGAGAAACACCTTGCTTTTGGTTTGTCTTCTGTGTATTCCTCTGGCACTTGTCCTTGTAAAAAGAAGGGTTTCTTAACATCCATTACCTCATTACTAATGTCATTCTCATTGAAGCTCAAGCATCTTATTGTTAATATAAATTCATGGCCATGACACATCATACTATCCATCAAATTCTTATGAATACCCTTAAATAGCAATCTAAATTCTCTTTGCTCATTAAATTATGGAATTGAAAACACTTAATAGAGATCTCTTTATTCATATAGAGGGAGAAATGATGGTCAATAAATTGAATTAAAATAAAGGTATGATGTGATTACCAAACTAGTGACTTGGATACCTTTCACCCTTAGAGAATTTACCATGTATGTAGCAAATCCTTTGCAGCTCTGTTGTGTTTCTTTGTACCTTGTAGCAATTAATTAATCATTATCCACCACCCAAGTAGCAAAATTTTGCTCTTGTAGCCCTCTATTAACTTCCTGTAGCAATATGTCTATCTCCTATAACAACTTTGTTCCTTCCTATACCAAATATGTTCTTCCTGTAGAAGTTATCTTCCTGTAGCAGTTATCTTCCTCATGTAAAAACTTTGTTTCATCATGTACCAACCAACATGAATCTTGTAGTAGTTATTCCCTGCATTCCACGAGCTAGTGGGTCCACCCTTTTATTCTTTTATTTTTATTTTTCTATTGATTTTTTTTCATTATTTTTTTCTTCAATTTTCTCTCTATTTTTTTCATTGCATGAAAAATAAACTCAAAGTGTTCTGAGTTAACTAAGTTGGCCTCTAACTACTTTTTTAACTCCATGATAACATCCCACTTTGTTAAGTCTTTTTTCACTTTTGTCTCATTTATCTCCCACATGTGTGGTTGTCCTTTGGAGAAAAGTTAAGTGACTTCCTAGATAAGACTGATGAAGTGAACAAAGTTCTTTCTACATATTAATTACTCCAGAAGACGTGGAATATAAAGATATCCATGAGGATAAAAATATTATATTAAATGTGTGAATAAGATTGCTGATACAATGAGTGAGAGGCTTGCTTATATACCAAGTAGGTGCCTCTTCATGGAGAGTCATGTCTTATTTAGACATGATTCTTCAACCTAATTACTAATTAAATAATCATTATTTATGATTATTATCATTTACATTCTTTTACATTATTTCCTATATATTTATTCATAACATTTCCTTCCTCCTTAAAAATATTTTTCCTCAAAGCTTTTAGATGAAAAAGGCTTGATCTCTTTTTCGGTTTCGAATGACTTCTCATGTTAGAACCGTCATTTTTGTTGATACAAGTTGATATGATATTTTAAGTGACAAACAGAATTGTCACACTGAGAAGGGATCAGACCATCCTAGATTAATATTTTGTGGAATATTCTGATAACTGGAATTTTGTGATGACTTGTCAACATAGGACTAGATTAAGGTTACATCATTATTCTCTGGAACATCAGTTTGTTGTTTCTGGTCTGAATGGACCTGATATGTAGCATGGTTGAGTTGTGTACTCTCATGATACAAAAGTCAATAGGGAACTTTTTTGGTTTGACTTTCCCTTATTAAGTGTGTGGAATTTTTTTTTTTTACTTCAGCTGACGACGTTGTTGAGTTGGTTATATAACTTTCACTTGGGGTGTTTATCATCTGAATTGCAACATCTAAGTATGTATTTTCTTCAACTAGTTTGCATTCTTCTTGAATTTTGATATTCACTGGATTGGTGTATGTTCAGGACATTTTGGTGATTCTTCTTGATTAAATTGTTCTAACTTGTCTTTTAATGTTTTCTTATCATCCTTAAGTTTCTTAATTTGAGTGAGTAGATTTTGGTTATGGTTTCTCAAACATAAAAGTTCTTTGGTTTCTTAGTCATCAACCTTATTTTGAATGTTTGGACTTTTGACTTTTTCATTTTTTAGATCTATGATTTGTTCTAATAATTTTTTACTAAGGTTCTTTAAACACAAGATTTCCTCTTCCTGTTTTAATAAGTACTTCTTGAGTTCTTCCTTTGTGACCTTAGTCTTCTTCACTTGTGCAAGTAAGTTTTCGACATGGTCCTTGAGGCGAGAGATTTCTTCATCATTTTCCATTAATTCCTTGTAACACATATCCACACAATCTTTATGTCCATGTTGTAATGCTTCCTTGATTTGCCGAAGCTTGGTTATTTTGCCATTCTTTTGATCTTCTAGCTGCAATTTCTTGGTACACTGGATTACATCATTTGGTAGGAATGATGATGGGCTTTCAACTTGCAATGTGGATTCTACTTTCTTCATTTCCTTATATCTTTTCATTAATTATCTCATATTTCTTACTAATATTTGTTTATCTGCATCGCTTAGAATTTCAACTAAGGTAAAAGTTTTATAACATTTTGTACAAACAACGTTTTGATTTTGAATGATTCTTGGCAATTAAAGTATCCTTCTAAACAAAAATGACATATTGCAAGGAACCTCATATTTTTTCTTTATATACTTTTTTTTCCAAATAGCCCTACTGATCAGATATTGATCAAGGACCTTAACCATAGCTACGAATAAGGTTACAAACAAGGTTGCAAACAATGTACATGCGGTTGTAGTTCACACAACCACTAGTTCTACATGAATTAGTGTTAAAAGGTTAATATTGGCTTTAAGCGCTAAAACCTTTATTAAGCGCCTTTTTCTTTAAAATATGAATTAAGCATGTGGTTGGTCTTGGAAAGAAGCTAAATGATTTCTCGCATTGGCAAAAAGATGGAAGTGGTATTCTACCAAAAGCACACAATTAACAGCAACAGGTGACACATAACAGTGAAAAACTACTTTTCTCGTGTGCCCTCAATTTGATATCCTTCATGCAAAAATCTGCACGAGATTGTGTGATGTCCGTTGGATGGAACAGGGTCACATCAATGGTGGAGATCATCTAGGCTAATTGGCTAGCAGACGATGTGATAGTCGTTCGATGGGTGGGATAGATTGATGGTTGAGAGTTAACCCAATCGCAAGCTTTATGGAGGATTATCCCTAATCGTCGGGATTATACCGCACATATGTGCATCCAATAGTTATGGTAATGCTAATGGCTACCTCTAACGGTCAGCCTGGCAGAGTAGCTAAAGTTTAGCGGATATGCTAAGTTTAGCTAGAGATAACTGTAGTTTCCAAAATTGGTGGAGTATCCCTAGACGATAAAGCATAAATACACTCCAGGAGCAGTTTTCAAACAGAGAAGGTGGAAAATAGAGAGAGTCTAGAGAAGAGAGAGAGAAGCTCAGAAGGCCACCGAGAGTGAAACAAAAGGCTTGCTATGCTAACCTTCTGAAGCCAACAAAATAATCCAGAGAAGGTGAAGAAGTCCTCTTCATGGATAATTTCATCCAAGAAGATTGATTTGGAGCTTAGAAGCCACCAGAGGTTGGAGGCAGTTGTAGGAGCTACCAGTATACATTCTTAGTGATCCAATAGTCAATTTTGACTATAAATGACCTTCTGAATCCATTTCAAGGATTTTTATAAGCATTTGGGGACTTCTAAGGGCCAGGAAGCTATAGGGAAGTTTCAGGTAGCAAATGATCAAATGATCAGTCTGTTGTTGGTGTCTGATATGTGCTCAAGATAGTAGAAGAAGTTTTAGAGATAGTTGAATAATTCTGAGTGAGTTAGTGCCATCAAGAAGCTCAAGACAACTTAGAGCACTTATTGAAGGAATTAAGTCCAAGGAAGCTTATATTTGTTTGCAGAGTGAGGACAAGCATGGCTATAGATGGTATTCTAAGCCCATTGGTTCAATATAGTAATCTTTGGAGTTAAGTGTGGAACTTGTAAAAGAAGGTTTACCATAATCCCAAAGATCCAAGTCAAGTTGACAAGAGCTCAAGGAGATGTAGCCCATGATATTAGGGTGAACTCCTAGGTTAAATTTTATGTTATTCGTGTGTTTCTTATTTGCAGCATTATACTACTGTTATATGTGTTATATGTCAGCAGAAACACTTAAAGCACTAAAATAGCTAAAAACAAACAAATACATACACATGTTTCAAGTACTTAATTCCACAATTGTCAACATAAACTAGATCATATATTTTTTAAGCTTTGGAGTGGGAGGTTCTTGTAACTATAACAAGATGTTAAACCCTCATTTCAGATTAGGTGGTATTAAAGCTAGCTTCTTGATTGAGAGAGAATGATTGCTTGATTGATAGAACATAGTTTCTTGAATGACAGAGAAATAGGATGCTTGATTTATAGAGCATAGACGCTTGATAGATAGAGAAATAGATTTCTTACTTGACTTGATAGGTGTTTAAACAGTACAAAGGATTTGACTGTTTGATTGTTTGTAAATTGACTATTTCTTGAGTTTGGAAAGGTCAAGGGAAAGCTACAGATAGCTAATTCCAGGAGAGAACGAGAAGGAAGAAGGGTTAGATGCATTATCCTTACCCCAAGGACCTCAAGGCAATCCTTAAAACACAAGAAGGTTTTTTTGCAAAGGCTTCTTGGATAATCTCTTTGTGAATTTTGTTGAAGTTCTTTTGTTCATTTCTATAATGACAACTTCTACAAGTGATTTCTCAAAATCTTCCTCCTTCACAAGATTCTTTGATGAAGACATGAATAAAGACTTGTTCATCATGATGGATATGGTGAGAGAAACGTATGAGGATGAAAGAAAGTGCAGAAAACTTCGAGAGCAATCGAATTCCATGAAGGAAGAGAAGCAGTTGCTTTCTGACAAATTGCAGGAAATGGAGAGCCAACTTCATATTGCAAATATGAGCTTGGAAAGGATGGATGATATGGAGATACAACTCCCGATTGCCAAAGAAGCCTTAGTCAAGTATCATCTTGAAGAAGAGGTAAGCAATCTTAGTTTGTCTTCAAGTCTTCAATTTCCTCTAAGAATGTTTATGTTGGTTCTTTTGAAAAACATGCAAGAGGAATAGGGTCCAAGTTCATGTCAAAAATGGGCTATGAAGGAAAAGGATTGGACAAACAGGGCATTGTTGAGCCACTAATGGTTGAGGAAAGGCCTAGGTATTTGGGCCTTGGCTATGGACAATCTTATGGAGAAAGTTCCAAAGCAACCATGAAGGCAAGTGAAAGAGTTCCTAGAAGGAGTTTCATTTAAGGTTCTCTACCTCAAGTTTGTAAAGATTGTATTCAAGGGAAATGAAATAGTTTGAAACCTACTCTTCAAGAGGAAGGTGTTCATAAGCATGCACTTGAACAAGAGAGTTGTGAAATCTCTAAAACCATTGAAGAGATTGATGGTGTTCAAAAGGGAGCCACGTATTCATTTGATTCACCTCCTCATGAAGGTAACAAAGGTGAAAGAGAAAGGTATAAATCTGATTTCAATAATATTTCTTTTGATTATGTAAAGCACGATAAATTTCCACATAAGCATTGGGAAAAAATTGCATGTTCCTTTTGTGGTTTGGATAACCATAGTGTTTCTAGATTTTGGAAGAGAATGACCACATACAGGAAACTTTTGAAGAAAAGGAGGCAAGAAGCCAAAGGTCCATTGGACAAGGAAAATCATGCTCTCAAGAAGATGCACATGTGTTGCACTTACTACCATAAGCAAGGACATATTGCTGCAAAGCGTTTGACTCTGAATCCAACAATGCTTCCACAAAATTCGAAGAAGGTGGGAAGAGAGAATGGCAAGATTGGAAAGGAAGTTTCCATAATTTATGTGTTGCAAGATGATTCACATGTTGATGTCAATGTGTAGAAAAAAGCAGCACCTTTGATATGGATTGGTAAGAAATGGTTAGTGTTCTTATCCATTTAAGGTTGCATGTATTTTGATCTGATGCATTTCTTTCCTAATGGAATGCAAGTTGCAGGGTTTTACCAAAAAGGTGAATCGAAAGAGTTGAGTATGAGACTCGCCTTATTGCAGCAAAATTATATTCATTTCAGCTTTGTAAGTACATGTACATATGATTGAGGATCGTGTACTATTGATTTTTCTTAAGAGAAAGTTGAAGAATGGAATACATACATGAGAATGGTATGTATGAACAAAGGGATGTTGATGATTTCCTTGTATTTGAACATGTATGTGTAATTGACTTGACGGTTGATTGCTTTGTTTAAACATGCATTCAATGTCATGTCGACTTTGAAAAAATTATTTTGTCTCCATGATTGAAATGGGAGATAATGATGAAGTGTTTCACAGGAGGCATAATTCTTTTTACTTTGAAAGAGAATTGTTAATTTCTTTTTGTACATGTGATGAGCCCCAATTTTGGTACAATTTGGGCTCATTTTGGCCTATTTTACTTGCTCAAACCATTCATTTTTATTTGCTTATGCATGCATTTCTTAGTTTATTCATGTTGTTGTAGGAAGAAGGTTAGACACTTTATCTACGTGACTAATGCATTATGATTCCAGGTTTTGGCATTAAAAAGGGAGCAAGAGACAACGAAAAAGGGGATAAGGAGACAATGAGGTGGCACTGCTGATTTTGTGGAGAGATGTCCACGGTCTTGGGACATTCCTCATGATTCCCACCAAGAACTCCGAGCTCTAATCCATCTCCCCTCCGAGCTTAAGAAGCAGCCAGCTGTCCTACAGGAACAGCAGTCATAAACTGTTTTACAAGAACAGTAGTTATGACTGCCCTACAGGATCCGC
>APFE030275703.1:12988-124166 GCA_000404065.3 Pinus taeda | reverse complement strand
ATATGTTATCCTCCTCAAGCTTGACAAAAATAAAGAGGTATTGGTTAGCAATGACTGGGGAAAAAGGGAAGAAAACTTAAAGAATTTTATTGGTAGCAGGTCGCTCTTGAACATAACATTTTCACTCCATCACCATGATTGAGTTAGGTTGGGTTTTTCCGTTCACCGGTCATATCACCATTGGTCCTCCATACCATCCATCTTTTGGGGTTAACGCTACCAATCCATCTCGATTTCGCCAATATGTTCAAGAGAAGTCATCTAGAGAATTCACCATCCAGTTAATGCCTCATCCACTGCAATACCTTCACCCTCCATTTTTCATGACCGTCATTCCTGAACCTTGTATCATCAGATCGTTTTCACCTCCAAAAAATCATTTGCTTCGTTTCGTGTCGTAGATGTGGGATACCTTAAGGCCCTCCTACAATGGGTCACTTCTTGTCGACATCAGCTCATTATCCAAGAAGTTGGCTTAGAAACAACCCTTTCAGTACTTTGAAGCTTGCATGCCTCAATGGCAAGTTTCGCACTTCTGGCGACAGGTTTACATCAATGGCCTTCAACCGAAAGATTTTGTGTGGTGTTCGACATCGGATCATATAATCACACCACGTGAATTGTATTGTAGTACCTTGAGGGTCATTATCATTATCAGTGATTCCTCTCGCGTCTGTTAACAGCTTACATTATCGGCTGGTAATCAGGCGATGTCTATCCATGTTCGACTTCAGGACATCTTTTCACATGGATCGACTTGTACATCAGGCTAAGATTGAACGATTTTGAAGACCCCGGATCTAGTTTCATCCATCTGGGCTGCAATATATTCAGGAATATAAAGGCATCAAATGTACACAGAAGCTACACAGATGATCATCCAAGCTAAGAGATGATGACTCTACATATAAAGAATCACCAATCTGCAACTACATACGATTATATGTTCTATGTACATGAAAATGAATTTATAAAGCTGAGCATGGGAATGCCTGCCTCAGCTAGATCATGGAAAATTATATTGTGATGATGTATTGTATTGTATCTTATACAGGTCACCTTCCAGGTCAAATACCTCGAATCCTCATGATAAAGCATTTCACCTGACATCAAAAGATTTACGACTTCATGTTTTAGGGGGCAGCTGTTATAGACATATTTGGGCACTGCAACCCTAATCTTATATGTCGATAAACCAAGGGCTCTTTAACCCCTAAAAGTGTTGTTTCATACCCTAAAGGATCGTGGTCAACTGATTACATTATTCCCCAGAAGTTCCCCCTGAAAAGCCACTCAGAACTAGCCAAAACTGGACCACACTGACTGCTCCATTGTCAGGGTGCGATGCATACGAGCTCCTACACTAGCTAGGTGTGATTCACACTGAAGAGGCCTTCTGTAGGGTGCATTGAGCTAGAATGGACAAATGTCTAAAATAGTTTGCTAAGTGGATGCTCATGGAATCTTCTAGAAACTTCTCCCATGACACTTGCCTCTCTGAATTTGCCCAGGGATGAGTAAGAGATCCAAGAAATCTCCAAGTGGAACCAAGAAAAACAAGTGGAATGACACTAATCAAAAACCCAGAGGTGACTCATACCCTTGCAGACATCTATAAATGGATCCCTCATCTGAGAGATCTGGGGGCTAAAATTTTGTAATTTGTAAGGAAGTGCTAATAGTTTGTCTTTGAGAAGGAACATTGTATTGTTGGGTGATCTTGATTTTCATGAGGTGAAGAGGGCTTTGATGCTGGGAGAATGATGCTGAATCAGACAGCTGGGTTGTAATCCTCTCTTCTATTATTAATAAAGTTATTTGAGTTTTCCTCCATACAATTGTGTATTTGTGAATGTTATTATTTGTAAATTCCATTGTATGCTCATTGTATTTCTTATTATGCAATGCTTATGATATCATAGATTGAGATGCTTTGATGGTGTTGTGTTGCTTCATTTCTGCAGGTATTCTCTAAGCGGGACAAGTAGGAGAAGAGTTGCAAGCTCTGTTAAGAAGGAGAGAAATCAAGCAAGGAGTCAAGCGGAAGATCTGGGTTGGTGCCTTTACTTCTCTCTTATCTATCATACATAGAGGAAATCGCAAATTGCTTTGATTGTTTGTTTCTAGAATAGCTACCAATCCTAGTGGGACTAGCAGATCGAAAAGACACTAGTTTTCCCGGAAACAATTACTTCTTGAAGTTGTTCTAATTTGTCATTTAGTACTTTATTGTTACTTTTAAGCTTCTTTATTTGCATAAATAAGGCTTGGTTATGATTCCTTAGATGTGAAAGTTCATCATTTTCTAAATCATTGACTTTGTCTTTAGTGTCTTTCTCTTTATCTTTTAAATTTTTTGTTTGCTCTAATAATTTTTTAGTAAGGGTTTTTAGGCACAAATTTCTTTTTCTTTTTCTGATAGATTCTCCTTTAGTTCCCTATCAAAACTTTTGTTTTCTTGTTTTAATATTTTCTTAACCTTGGAATTTTTTATATGTGAAGATAATTTCTCATTGTGGTCCCTTAGATGACAAATTTCTTCATTGCGTTCTGTCGATTTTTCATGAAACTGATCTTCAATATCTTTATATTTCTTTTTTGACGCTCCGTTCTTTTGTTGAAATTTTGTGATTTTTTCTTTTAATTTTCTTATGTGCATCTATTCATATTCATTATGCTCTTCATTACTAAATAATATTCCACACGCTAGACATTTTAAATTGCATTTTTTTTAATATAAGTGTATCCAATAATGTCTAGACAAAATGGACATTTAGTCCAAAATAACGATTTGTGTGTGGAACCCGTCTTCTCCTCCATCATACATAGATTCTTCATCTTCTCTTTTTCAACAATTGTCTCTACTTATTTTATTTTATTTTTATTTTTATTTATTTTTTATATCCTCAACATTGTTTTTTTTTTCTTTTTTAAGCTCTCTTCTACTTTTTTTGTTATTTTTTAGATTCTTTTTATTTTTTTATTTTTAACTTTATTTTGTTTTTTTTTATAACCTTTTTTTCTATATATATATTTTTATAATCTTTTTTTTTTTTTTCTTTTTGAAAAATTACAACCCTAATGAAACTTGGCTATTCACCTCTTTGGGGTATAAAATATATGTCCACTTATGTGTCTTTGACTTGGTTAATTTTCTCCACGTAAAAGTAAAATTTATCATTCACATGATTTTGTATTATTTTTGTTCTTCTTCTACCTTGAAAATACCATGTGCAATTACTATGGATTGCTAAAACCACGAACTTGTAAATTACTTAATGAAGAATCAAGGTAATCTTATCTACTATTCCTTCTTTTACGTATAGTTCTAAAAATATTTGGAAAGATTCTCTTTTGACTTTATCATGCACTTTTTATCAATAATGTAGAACCTTTTTACATATATGAATGTTTTTCTTCAAAATTTACATCGAACTATAATTTTTTTTACTAGAATAATTAAAATGTCAATGGCCAAAGGTTTTTTTTTTCTTTTTTTCTTTTTTTTAAATTTAATTTAATATGTTGCGGCCAAAGGCCTCAATGGTGATATGGAGAATCTCCCAACTCCAAGCGGAACGCTTCAATTACATAACACAAGGTTGACAACAGGTTGATGACCAAAGGCCGAGTGATCAACCAATGTGGCTCTGATACCAATGTAACGACCAAAAGTCGTATAAGCAATGTGTTATCTCAAAATCAGATCCTGGAAGGCTGCAGACCAGGAAGACCTCAAGTAACTATTTCAAACCTACTTTAGGCTGAGGCTTAGCCTCCTCAACCTGAGAGGGCTCTCTCTGAATGGATTAATGATTTTGATTAAAGATAAGATGGCTAACTTTTATAGAACAACTGTAACAAATATGAATGGTGGAAACACATTTAACAACTATGCATTGGGCTTATGGAGTCAACAACACCTCAATATCACAATGAACTCAACCTTACATGGAAGTCAGGGCATTCAGCATTTAAACATTCAGAACATAAACTCATATGGGACCACACAGTTTATAAATGTATACAGGAAGTCAGAGCACATTCAGTGAATTCTGAGTGATTATACATCCATAACACTGTAAGAATTAAGAAAATGACAACATCACATATTCTGAACATAAAAAATCCTTCATGAATCCTGAGAAGTAAAGTCAAATATGTATTACTGAAAATGAGTCTTACATAAGCCAAATACAAGCTTTTCCATAAAATTTTCAACCCTGATTACATTGTTGTTTCAGCTATATATAGAGCTCTTATTCTAACTGATCGAGATTCCTCCTCAAACATGAGGGGAATTCGAAAACTACTTCTATTACTAACAACTCTTAAACTCTAACTACTTCAATAAATACAACATAATGTTAACTGGAGTTTTTTTAGAGATCTAAATCAACTATAACTCTAACTCCATATTGCATGCATAATGGCCTTAATTAAGATGATTCATTTCTTTGACATCTGGTTCTCTTTCAGTTTGGCTGAGATGGGTGTTTAATGCTCCATGTTGACCTTGAACATTGTACCTTCTCCACTGTCCAGAAAAATTGGGAGCTTATCCTTGCTTCTCGGCTTTATGGTCTTCAAATCTTCATGAGTCGGTTTTTAATTGTTATCCCTCAAAATATGACGGTGGCCACGTTGTGATGTGTTGTCCACTGTTATGAAACCTAATTTGATGATGTGTCATCCACTATTTTGAAAACCAAAGGGAAAACGCATTCAAGCTGTCTGATGCATGTTTCAATTCTCTTATGATATGACAAAATGTCACTTTTTTTATTCAACTCCTTTATTTCCACTTGTGCTATTCTGATTGGTTGTTGTAACTTCAGGTGTTTTCGTTGTATACAACTGTCCTTCAAAATTTTACCGCTTCAACTTCAAAACTGCTTGATTTAAGTTGAAATCATCACCTTCAGCAATTTCGTAGCGCGCTACGAAACTGCTGAGTCGTTTAAAAAAACTTGTTTTTAACCTGAGACCTTTATTAACCAAGTATTTTGATTGCCAAAAACTTCTTTAGACTTTCCAAAGGCTGAATAGGGATTTAGATTTCTTCAAAAATATAAGATCAAGCAAACTTATCAAAATTTTTGAAACAAAATCTTACTTCATTTACCAGGTCCTTTAAGCTGGTTTAGCTGCGCCTTCAGATCTTCAATTTTTTTTTCATAACCTTATTACCAACTCTTAGTTGCATATTGATCATTCTGATGTACTTGGCTTCTTTGATTGTTGGTACTGTCCAGGTGTGAAATTGTGTATTGCAATCAACCACTTCTACAGCTGCATTCTCTTCCCATAGAGTTTTAATTCTATAATAGTTTGCTTGTATGACTGCATGTCTTCTAGCAACTTTCTTCAACTTGGCAATCTCATGCTTAGCTGATTCCAATTGGCTCTTCAGGTCTGCTATATTGTCTTCTATAGATGTAATGATTGTTTTGCTTGTGTTCTTCTTTTGCCAACGTTGTGTCTCTTCCCCTGTTTCCTCTGTTCTGGGCAGTGCTTCCTGTACTTGCTGGAATCTCCTTGTCATAGGTCTTCTAGGTTTAAAAACAAACTCTTCAGCTCGCTCATCAAATTTAAGCCTTTTTGAGGCCTTGGCTTTCTTGGTGCTTTCTTGTTCTGACTGTATCAACTCAATTTGAATTGGTTGGGACTGCTCAAAATCAATAGCTTGTAATAAGTCATTTAGACTTCCCTTGGACACTGGACTTTCTTCAACTGCTATAGCTTTACCTTTTTCCTTATTTATCTGGCTTCTTGTTCTTATCCTTGGGACTACTTCAGATGTGCTTGTTTCAAGTACAGTCCTTTTACCCTGAGCTTTTCCCTTAGTTGATTGCTGAGGTTGATCTTGGATGATGAGTGGCTTCACTTGTTTCCTTGCTTGTGGGTTTGGAACTCTTTTAGCTCTTGCTTCTGTTTGGAGCTCAGCTATTGTAAAATCTTGTGCAGGTTGAGGAGTGAGGTCAGTCTGGCTTTTGAAGCCAGCCATAAAAATGAATGAATTCCAATCTCTGTTTACCTTTTGAAGGCCATCTAAAACCAGTAGTTTGATCAGACCATGATGAAATAAAGAGGTTTCACAATCCTCTTTCCTCAGCTGTACCTTATCACACATCTTACTCAAACTACGGAAAAGATAAAAGGGTAAGTCTATGGAGACCTTCCCTGTGAAATGCAAAAGGAGTTTAAAATGGTAAGAGTAAACCTTGTTGTACCTTCCTTCACAAGTCAGATATTTCTATATGCAGGTGAGTAAATGAGCATAATATTCTTTGACATAACTCCTGGGCACTGCCTTACTTAAATCTTCGTTTACAAATTCATCCTTCAAGAACTCCTTGCAAGGATTCATGTCAAATTTGAAATTTTTAAACCATTGCTCTTGTCCTCGTGGGATCTTTGTCACAGCAGATATTACATTTGGCGAAACCTGCAATTCTATCATGGCTACTTTTGAATTCAAGCCTGTGAAGTTAAGTGCAAATTCTTTAGTTACCTGTGCGTGTCCTCCTTGTAACTTTTTGCAAAATTTCCAGCACCCGACCTTTTTGAATGCTTTCTCCACCTCTTTATTTCTCAACGTTATATCTAAGCCTTCGGGTTCGGTCCTTAGACATTTTCCGGATCTGTGCTCCTTTTTCTCCATTGATTCTTCCAAATCTTAGCAAACAATGACTACCAGCTCTGGTTGGAAGTGTGATTTAGCTTCTGTTTGAATTCAGCCTCGCTTGATTATTAGCCTCGCTTGATTATCTTTGTAGTTGAAATTTTAAATTTTGTCGTTTAAAATCTCTCAAGTTGTAATCTTGCATATTTGTCATTCATGCAATACTTACAACCATCATTAAGATTTATGCACGGTAGTCTTTCTTGGGAATGATGATTCGTGCGTATCAACAGATCTAGTGGTGGTGATAGTGGCAATGAGTGGTACATGAGCTGACATGAGAAGACACGGCCTATGACTCACCTAACGGACTTGACATTTCGGGAAAGATTCGCTGCGGAATGTACGAATCCATGATTTTGCAGCGCTGACAGTTATAAATTTGAATAATGCGCTGCAAAACTGCCTAATTGGGATTGCGCTGCGAAAACACTTTAATGGTGTATATGCGCTGTGAAATTACAAAAAGGTTCGGTGACTGACACAAGATAACATGTGGCTATAAAACAATGGTGGATGGAGGGGGATCAATGGAAGCTGAGAATAATTTGACTAAAAACCTCTTCAAAACTTCAGACTCTAAGGGAAAAAAAAATAAAAAATTAAAACAACAATAGACTAGCACTGACCTTTGTCATCGGGCTAGGATAAAAGTTACATATATCAGTTTTAGATCTAAGTGATAACACAATGAAAATATTTAAAATATTTCAAAGACGTAAATGTTCATTGCAAGACATGTAACTGCATATTGAATATTGTATAAGAATTGATATGATATGATTACAAATGATATTGAGGTTCTACTTATATACCATATGCAAGTGTCATTTCATGAATGGTCATGTCTCTAAGACATGTCTCTTTATTACTAACTAACTAACCATTAGTTAATTAATTATTATTTATTATTATTATATTATATTATATTTATTATTTTTATATGAATTATATTCATAATACTACCACATGTCTACAAAAGGTTTGACAAAACTCCTCAGTGAGAAAAACTATTAAACTTGGAAAATTTATTGGAAATTTTGAGATATCCCTAAGAGGGTATATTACAGCTAAATATTTATCATTTTATATTAGGCCAAAAATTTCCCACACGTGTCGATAATTACTCTTCACAGTTTTTTGATCCATTTTATCCCTCATTTTTTTAAGGAGGAAGTTATAGTCAATTATTTCAATGAAAGAGAATCCACATTCAAAATTAAAATCTAAAATTTTAAAATTTTCCTCAACAAGACACTCACCCATATAAGTTCAACTCAATATAATTTCATAGGGAACGAACCATGATCTACTAAACATTGTTGCCACTATAAATATGTTAGCTAAATGTTGAAAGCTAAGCTCTGCGACGATCGCTATTTTAAAATTCCATGGGCCCCTTAATGGGAGAGAAGACAAAATTTAGAACAAAATCATTTTCATGAGAAAGGAGGTGATCCCCACATATAAATGCAATGTGAAAAATCCTTGCATATTCATCCTACTCCTAAGTGAAAGTCCTAGAAATGGGAAAACGTGTCAGAAAAGAACTCCATAAATAACCATTTTAAAATCAGTCTAGGGAGGAAGAAGCATATCAATCCAAGGCCATTAAATCATAATTTAGATGAAATCCATTGATTTCCCTTCAAGCGAGGATAGAACGAATCTTTGTTGATCAAGAACTACATTAGACATAAGACCAACAAAAGTTTCACTTGTGATAATTTTATCATATAATTGACTTATTGTGGTTTTCAACTTCATACCTAGTAACACCGAGAGGTATCAAAAATCTCGAGGTGCACTTAATAGATCAAAATTTTAGATGGATATAAACTATTATCTTATTTTACAAGGCTAACATTGTTGATGTTTTATAGCTACAAAAGGTATTCTACATTAGGTTGGTGTCCTAGCATGTAGAAGAAGTTTCACTGCCTCCTTAAATGCTTGCTTGGTGGGGTAAGTAACTTTTTATTTCTTTCCTAAGGTTAACCTTAAGAAAAGTACAATAATTAGAGAAATTAATTATTGTGGATTATTAAGCAAAATTTCTAAGGATAAACAATAAAATAATTTAATTAACTTAGAATTAATCTCAACAATCGATCTCAAGAAAAGGCTTAGTATATAATATTAGCCATTGAGATTATGGTTAAGGATTATTTTCTTAATGAAATGATAAAGCGAATCTAATGGAGAGGTGAAGACATCGTTATGCGCTTTTGAGAGAGTGATTTTCTCAAGAGGAGGGCAAGAGGCTCTACTTCACTGAATAAGATTGAAGAGGAATTATTGGGGGAGATTTCTGGAGAAATTCAAGGGAAGCCGAGCAGGAAGAGGACCAAGCTAAGGGGCCGATTTGTTGTGGAATTCGAGTTATTTTCTTGGGCCAACTTGACAGGTACATAATCTGTATGATTTCTAAAGAGGTCGTGAGTAGGGAGAAAGGGCCAAGAGCAATCCAAGGAGGCCACATTTGTCTTGGGGTTGATTTGAGTTCAACATTTGAGTTTCCATGGTTTTATAATTGTATATCCATCAAAGCATTTCATATGGGTCATTGAAAGAGAAGGTTTTAATCAATTGACCCTTTTCCATTTTATCTTTATTAAGGCACCACAAATGCTCAAAACCTGAGAGTCTCAAAAGCATAGGATCCACTTGTTAAGGGATGGTCAAATATTTATGCAGTAAGAAAATACAAACTCCAAAGGAGAAGGGGGAACCACGGTTTTGAAATGCCCCTGGATGTCAAAGTCTGGATTTCACTCATGAGATTTGTCAAGGCACGATACCATAGGGTTTTGAGGGCCAAAAAATTTTGTGAATTGTTGTTTGGCATTATAAATAAGTCATGAATAAACTTAACTTCAAGAAAGGAAATGAAAAGGGGAAAGACTAAAATCAAGACAGTGGCCATGTTTGAAGCTTCAATAAAGTGACATCCAAACTTCATGGTCTAGATGAAGGCTAGTTTGTGGAATATAGCATCACATGCATAGTGGAGGTTTTCCTATTTTTTTGAAGACAAAAGAAAGAGCTTCACCTGACAAGAGACTTAGTCAATAGGGTTAGGGTTATTTTTTTGTATGACATGACTGTCTCAACCATACTATAATGTACTCAACAATCTCAAGGCGGGAAAGAGTAATATAACATAGGATAAACATCTTACAATTTCAACAAAGGCGCTTTTAAAAATAAATCTACCTTCAATTTTAGCTTCATGACGGAGGGAAGGCATCCCTTGCTACAGAGTAACTTATACAACCCAATTCTAATTTTTCATAGTTTCTTGAGCTCCCAACTCCTTAATGGTTAACATGAGAGTTCATACTTGTAAATAATATTAGGGTTGGCATGGCTGGTCATGTTGGACATCCATTCACATATGTGTTATATGAGCCTTGGATCGCAAGCCAAGGAGGTCGACGTTGTAGTTACAAGTAGAAAATTATCACGATTTTGGAAGGTAAATTCATTGAATGGGACTTGTTGTCCCTCGGATTGTACAGGCACCACGACAACCACTCAGGGTGGGGGTTGTAACTCTGATCCCCACCCGCTTCGTTCTAGTTGCCTCCCAACAAGAAGTTATTGGGGGTAGTCACTATGGAATGGGGTGAAGGAAAACAAGTTAGGAACCAACTTGTTTTGGAGACACGGATGAGTGGCCTAGCTACTCAGTATAATTTAGCAAGATTAATGATTAGATTATATTTTAAGATGAGGCCAGTGTCTTATGGAGTTACAATTATTTCTTATTATAAATTGAAACCAAGTAATCAGATGGCCACCCTCTACTTAATATGATAGACTATCATATATGATATACAAGTCCTAAGAGCCAGGTGTGATGCAAGGATGTTGGTTATTTTTAGCTTAAATGCCTAATCTAAGTTGAATCTCTCCCTTAATTTTTTTGAAAAACATTCTTCAAAGTAGGTTTTGACATGGAAGCTAATGGGAAATATTGCAGTGCCCGATTACAAAGCCCCCCACCCCCCCCCCCCCCCCGGTCACCCACCTAGTGTCTTCAGTGTTATTAGAGACACTGTGGTTCTGACGACTGCAAGGTCATTGCGTTAACCACTAAGAAGAGTTGAATCCCTCAAGCTGATTGGAAAAGTGTTTCCCTAGGAGTCTATGAACCAATATTATGCTTGGAGGTAAATTATTAATGCAAACTAAGTCCTAGGATGTTGATGCAAAATAGATTGAGTGAAGTTTTCTTGAGTTAAGATTATTTATGTTATTTAAGTAGTTAGTGTGAATTATCGTATGGCAGGAGTAATTAATAATGACTAGATAACAATCTTAAGACAAGATAGGTGCTTAATACACAAGTGTTAATGTTCAACAATATTCCACAAGATGTTTAGAACAAATGTTTGATTACTCGAGATATGGCAATGAGTAATGTTGAAATGCTCACTCAGAATGATAACCAATGAAACTTAAGAAGCCAAATTTTTAAGATAAACAACCAAGATATCAAAGCCTCTTAAGATTATGATCTTTAACTTAGAGAAATTATCTAACGATTTCTTAACAATGCCTTAATTGGATGTCAAACACGATGTCAATGCTCAAACAACTTAAACCACGAATGAGATGTAAGACTTAGATGTCAAGTTAACAAATTCTCAAGATAAGAAAGTGTTAGATTCCAACATCAACCATAATATTTCACACTTATTGATTTTGTCACAACAGTAGTGATATCACTTTAACATGAAAATTGCAAAACTAACGAGGTAGAAAATTTCCCAATGTGTATCCAATGTAATATTACAATTTTCAAACCTTTTAAGATGTGATATGTGACTGTTATGATAGTAGTAATAAAGTTATAACAACAATGAGGAAAACACCTTAGATTCAATGGATAACAAGCCAATAATGATTCGCAATGATCAATGAAATGCCCAACAACTTCCCAAAGTAAAATATGAGTTTTAAGTCACTTTAAGATGTAGTGTTCAGCGTTAGATCAGATCTGATATATCATATAACAGAAGTAAACAAATCAATAGATTAGAAAACCAATAATGGTAAAACCAATGCCCAAGATGCCCAAAAATAGGAAAATTTTGCCAAAACTGAAAAATCAACTTCTTAACCCCTCTTTAGGTGTGTGATTTAGAAATTGCAAATCTGATTTAGTGATTTATGCAGAAAATTTCAGCAAGCAAATATTTAGATCTAGACTAGATCTTAGATGCCCAAGTAGCCAAAATTTAGGAAAATTATAATTTTGCAATTTTGAGTGATTATGACCAATTCAAATGTATTTTTAGGACTATTATATCATTGTTATCATTGCTATAATAAAAAAGAGGCAAAATGAGGGTTTAGAGAGAAAACCCTAGGGCCGAGGCCTAAAAGATGAACTTGCCCAAGTTGCCGAAAATTTCGCCAATGATCTTGTACCAGAAAACACAAGTTTTTTGAGCAAATTTTTCCTACAAAAACCACCAAGGAATCAGTGTTGAAAATTTCATAGATGTAATTAGGGAAAATTAGGGAAATTAGATGCATATAAACATAGGTTGTCTTGCTTCCTATATTAAGAATTTTGTTGATCACAGGTTAAAAATGTTAGCACATAAATTTTTACAAAGAAATATAGCTTCTAAAGAATTACAGTAGAGAAGGATTTTTTTGTTTCATTATAGATCTTTGTTGTACATAAGGCATGTCATAATCAAAAGAAAAAATCAGCAGAGCAAGAGAAGCGGGAAAGAAAACAAAGTAAAAGTGATAAAGTAAGCCATAAGGAAATAAAGCACAAAATTTCAAAGCATAAAGCATTTAAGGGAAATGAAGACAATGCTCAAAAAGATACACCAAAAGAAAACAATAAAGCGAGAAAGAAAATATTTTGGAAATTTTTAATTATTTTAAATTGTCATTTTTTATTTATTTTATTTATATTTATATTTATATACATGAGAAAAACTATGGGATTTGGTTACATTTATATTGTGTGAAATTTAGTGTAGAGGAACATCTTAAACATCTCATGTAGGATTCATGATTTGAAGGGTGACAATCAAGAAAAGATGAATGTCATGCCTACCAACATGTGTATGATGAAATAACAAAGGCTTGATAAGAATCCAAAAGAATTGCTCTCCATCTCGCATGACTTGCCAACCAACAAGTGTAGACTTCCATACAATACTAGGAACATAAAGAGATTCATGTACATCATGACCAAGGCTCACATCAAGAAAAACATCAACACAATCTTGAACATTCTTGACATCACAAACGAAGGAAGCCATATTTGGCTTAGACATTTCAAAAATCAACTGAACTTATTAATGAGGCATCCCCAAGATCAAAATTAAAGACTTCTTTATCAATATCCCTAGAGAAGGTTACATCATGCAAATCAAGAAAGTTATTTATTTAACCAAGATTTGACCTTTCATCAGTATAATCATCTTAAATGACATCATTTACATGGTGTAGAAGGTCAAAATCCATCTGGGAATGAACATTATCATGCGCTTACATGAAAGGTCAAAGGGAAATCATAATCATGAGGTTGACTTCGATCATCTTCAAAAGTGAAGGCATTCAGATCATAGAAAGTAAGGCAATCATTGAGC
Organism: Pinus taeda; assembly: GCA_000404065.3. NCBI lineage: Eukaryota > Viridiplantae > Streptophyta > Pinopsida > Pinales > Pinaceae > Pinus > Pinus taeda. The sequence continues at coordinate 110,855 of APFE030275703.1, read as the reverse complement.
GGCATGATGTGATGGTGGTCATTGTTGCATTCGCACTCTTGATCACAAATGGTGAAAGATTCATAGTCGAGTTATAAATGAGAGGATTCTATTGATAACTCAGGTAGAGACTGATTTGAAATATGATGCTAATATGGAACATGTGGCCTTGTTCAATGTTGTCCTCTGAGATAATTCTAAGTTAAGTAATTATGCCAGAGCATCTAAAATATTTTGGTTGTTTTTTAATTTGTGGAAGATCAATGTTTAAGCTTATGTAAATAGGTATTGTGTCCTAATTTCTCTTCGTCAACATGAAAGGGTCACTTCTTCACTTCTAAACAATAATTTAACTTTAAAATATTTGGAATGAACAATTCAGAGAAAATAGGAGTTTTAAGTATTCAGATAGAATATTTAAAATAATCATAAGACAAATGCTAGTAAACCATGTTTATTAACCAACAAAAATGCATCTAAATTCATGAAGAATTGACAATTAATTGATGTAGAGGAGTTTATTTAAACAAATAATCTAATAAACTAATCTTTGTAATTGATTATAACTTCGTAGGAGATTTAAGATAGATTAATATTCAGTTTATATCTTACTCAAATTTCTTCATAAAATTAAATACATGTTGAAATAACAGAATGTAATGAATAACATGAAGAAAACTCATTGAGATAACAAGTTGTTTGTAACAAATTCAAAATCATTTTATTGATATCAAACAACTTTAGATACATGTAATTCTGCTTCAAATAAACTTAGTCCAAGGGTCAAACCCTTTTTAATTCAAATTGGGAATTATTTATACAAAGTATTTCCAAATTATCTAAAGTAAATGCCTAGATACATTGGAAAAATATATAGATTTGTTTCTACAAAAATAGTACATAAGTATACGGAAATGAAAAGTGTTGATTTGTTGGCACTACTTTTGAGGATTTATGGTGATGACTGAATCAAAAAAATAGTTGCCTCATTGTTGACTTTCTTCTGGATGTTTGCTATGTTGAGTGTGGAGCATAATTGTTCAGAGGTCTTTGTTTTCAGCCGGATGTATACCCCAGGAGGTTTGTACACCCGTCCATGCGAGGGAGTGATAGGGGGACTTGTCCCCCCCGCGAGGGTGCGAAGGGGTCGATCCCCCCCGGCTAGGGGGTCCGAGGGCTAGCGGTCCCCCGTCTGGGGTTTCGGGGGCAGCGCCCCCGAAGCTAAAAACAGATGTAAAATTGCCTTGTAAAAGTATAGTAATTTCTAGTCAATCTGGGCCGTTCATTAGGCGGATGATCTGACGGTAGAACTTATGTTTAAATTAGGGTTTTTTGCCCTAGAAGGCAACCCCTCTTTTTGTATGAAGGCATTGTATTTGAGGTTGTATAATAGATGTGTATTCTCTGAGCGAGAAACGGAGAGGTGAGACTGTGAGAGAAAACAGAGGATATTACATTGGATCTGTTGTACGTTGTGTCTCTTCATTTTGTTGGATAATAGAAAGGAAGGACTGGCTGTTTGGGGTGGACGTAGCCCAAACTAGGTGAACCACGTATATATGTGTTTCTCTGATTTTATGCGTTTTCTGTGTTTATATTTCTACAATATTTTATGTGTTCCATTGCTCCGTAATATACAATTTTCTAACAACTAGTATCAGAGCCGAAGGTCTATTTGGCTGATAAACTCGCACGAAAGAAGGGTTCCTCGTTCGAGTGGGAGCAATGGCGAAAGATGGTAAGTTTAGGGTCGAGAAATTTAACGGCCAAAACTTCTCACTATGGAAGATGCAAATGGAAGATTATTTGTATCAGAAAGATTTGTACCTACCCTTGAGCGGAAAAACAAAGATGCCGACGGGTATGACAGATGAAGAATGGAACCTTATTGATAGAAAGGCACCCGGAACAGTACGGTTGTGCCTCACAGCGTCGATCGCCTTCAACATTTCGAAGGAAACAATGACAGAGGATTTGATTAAGGCATTGGAGAAACTATATGAAAAACCCTCGGCCTCAAACAAGATATTTCTTATGAAACGGTTATTTAATATGAAGATGTCGAAAGGTGGATCTATTGCAAACCATTTAAATTATTTTAATATTGTTACAAGTCAGTTATGTTCTGTAGGGGTAAACTTTGATGATGAAGTTAGAGCTTTGTTACTCTTGTGCTCATTGCTAGAAAGTTGGAATGGTTTAGTAATGGCCATTAGTAACTTTATTTCTGGATCTAGTACTTTAAAGTTTGATGATGTTGTCGGTGCTACCCTTAGCGAGGAAATGTGACGGAAAAGCTCGGGTGAGACATCGGGTAATGCTTTGTATAGAGTCTACGGGAAGAAAAATGGAAAGAGGAAAGAACTTAGGATATCGCAGTAAATCAAAAAAAGGCAGATCCAAATCCAGATCGGGGATAATGTGCTGGAAATGCGAAAAGAAATGACACCTAAAGAAAGACTGTAGATCTCGGAAGGGAAAAGAAGGAGATGCACAGCAACAAAACAATCATGAAGCAAATGTGACAGGTGAGGTGTTACAATATGCTTTGATTCTTTCTTTCTAAAATATTATTGATTCTTGGGTGGTAGATTCAGGGGCGTCATTCCATGCCACACCTGATAAGAAATATTTTCATGACTATGTTCAAGGATATTTTGGACAAGTTTGTTTGGGTGATGATAAACCCTGTAAAATTGTTAGAATGGGTAAGGTCCTTGTAAAACAACAGAATGGAAACCAATGGCTACTAAAAGAGGTAAGGCATGTTCCAAATCCGAAGAAAAATATGATTTCAATGGCGCAGTTAGGTGGTGAAGGTTGTGTGACAACTTTCATAGATAAAACTTGAAAGGTCACCAAAGGAGCCCTAGTAATAGCAAAAGGTGAAAAGGTTGGTACGTTGTATTTACGCAATGGTATTTCTAACTCTGTTAATGCTTTAACTTCCAAAGGAGCAGATGCAGCATTATGGCATCATAGGCTCGAACACATGAGTGAGGAGATGAAGATTCTTCACTCAAGGAATTTGTTGTTGGGTTTGAAGAATGTTGATTTGGACTTCTGTGAGAATTGCGTTTATGGAAAACAGAAAAGAGTCAGATTTCTCAGAGTTGGGAAAGAAAAGAAGAGCGAAAAATTAGAGCTTGTGCATACAGATGTATGGGGACCTGCTCAGGTATCATCTCTCGATGGCTCTCGTTATTATGTTACTTTTATTGATGATGCAACTATAAAAAATTGGATTTATTGTATTAAGAATAAATCTAGTGTATTTGATACTTTCAAGAAATGGAAAGCTTTAGTTGAAATTGAAACAAGAAAGAAATTGAAGTGTCTCAGATCAGAACATGGAGGTGAATATTGCAGCAAAGAGTTTGATAGGTACTGTTCAGAGCATGGAATTCGTAGAGAGAAGACAGTTCCAAGAACACCACAAGAAAATGGTGTGTCAGAAAGGATGAACAGAACAATCATGGAGCGTGCAAGGTGCTTGAGATTGCATGCAGGATTTCCTTTACAATTTTGGGCAGATGCTGTAGATACCGCTATTTATCTAATAAACAGAGAGCCTTCAAGTTCCTTGCATGGTGGTGTTCCAGAGGAAGCATGGACAGGTAAAAAAGTAAACTACTCTTTTTTAAAGCCTTTTGGTTGTAAGGCCTTTGTCCATATTAATAAATAAAATAGAACAAAGATTGAGCCAAAGTCAAATAAATGTACCTTCATTGGATATGGTGTTAATGATTTTGGTTATCAATTATATGATTATGAAAATCACAAAATAATTAGGAGCAGAGATGTAATATTCAATGAAAAGGTTTTGTATAAGAATCAGTTGCAGAAAAAGAAACAGGAAAAAGAAAACAAGGAATACGCAGTTCTTGATGAAATCACTGAAAAAGTAAAGGTGCCTGAAAATAATAATAATCAACAACCACAACAACAACCACCACCACAACAGCAACAGGCACCCCAAACACCTGAAAGTGGTGTTAGAAGATCTATTAGGATAAGTATACCCCCTGAACGATACTCTTATTCATTATATTATTTATTGTTGACTGATTCTGGTGAACCCGAATGTTATGAAGAAGCAATGCAGGTTGAAAGCAGGAAGAAGTGGGAGGTAGCCATGGAAGAAGAGATGGACTCCTTCATGCATAACTAGACTTGGGACTTAGTCAGGTTGCCTACAGGAAAAACTACACTGAAAAATCAATGGGTTTACAGGCTAAAGGAAGAATATGGAGGAAAACAAAGGTACAAAGCTAAACTTGTTGTGAAGGGGTTTGCACAGAAGAAAGGTATTGATTTTGATGAAATATTTTCTCCTATTGTTAAATTGACTTCAATCATAACTATTTTAAGTCTAGTAGCAGTTGAAGATTTGCATCTTGAGCAGTTAGATGTAAAGACGGTGTTTCTCCATGGGGATTTGGAGGAAGAGATATATATGCAGCAGCCACAAGGATATGAGGTAAAAAGGAAAGAGAAACTAGTGTGCAGGTTGAAGAAGAGTTTGTATGGCTTAAAACAGGCTCCAAGGTGGTGGTATCTAAAATTTGACAAGTTTATGTCTGAACAAAGTTATACTAGATGTCATCTGATCATTGTGTTTATCTAAAAAAACAAAATGATGGCAACTATATTATATTGTTATTGTATGTAGATGACATGCTTGTTGCAAGGTCTAACATGCAAGAAATAAATGTGCTCAAAAGAAAATTGGGAAATTCATTTGCAATGAAGGATTTGGGAGCTGCAAAACAAATCCTTGGTATGAAAATAACTAGAGACAGGAAAAATCGTAAATTAACAGTCTCAAAATGAGTACATACAAAAGGTGTTGAAAATATTTAATATGTACAATGCAAAACCAGTGAGTACACCTTTTGCTAGCCATTTCAAACTTAATAAGGAAATGTGCCCAAAGACCCAAGAAGACATGGATTATATGTCTAAAGTTCCATTTGCATCAACAGTTGGAAGCTTAATGTATGCAATGGTCTGTACAAGGCCTAATATTGCACATGCAGTGGGAGTTGTAAGCAAGTACATGAACAATCCAAGAAAGGAACATTGGATGGCAGTGAAATGGATTCTCAGATATTTGAAAGCTACCACAAATCAAGCATTATGCTTTGGCGGTTCAAACATTTCTCTACAAGGATATGTTGATGTAGATATGGCAGGTGACAGAGATAACAAAAGGAGCACTACAGGATATGTATTTACTGTAGGTGGAACAGCTGTCAGTTGGGTTTCAAAAATCCAAAGTGTTGTTGCACTTTCAACAACAGAAGCAGAGTATGTTGCTGCTACATATGCTAGTAAAGAAATGATTTGGTTACAAAAGTTTATGGGTGAACTGGGTAAAGAGCATGATATGGGCACGTTATACAGTGATAGCCAAAGTGCCATTCATCTTGCAAAGAACTCAACATTTCATTCTAGGACTAAACACATACAGCTCAAGTACCATTTCATATGATCAGTGTTGGAAGATGGAAAGTTGAAGCTAGAAAAGATACACACTAGCCAGAATCCTACAGATATGCTAACAAAAGTTGTAACCAGGGAGAAACTGAGAATATGCTCAGTTTCAATTGGTTTTAAAGGATGACGATGAAGATGAGAAACAGCCAGGTCCAAAGAGGAGTCATTGTCTAGCAAATGAAGCAGCGATAGAGTTGCAACAATCATTCTCCAAGTGGGAGATTGTTGAATGTGGAGCATGATTGTTCAGAGGTCTTTGTTTTCAGCCATATGTATACCCTAGGAAGTTTGTACACCCCTCCACACGGGGGGGTGTGGGTGGGACTTATCCCCCCCGCGGGGGTTCGAGGGGGCCAATCCCCCTCGGCTGGGTGGTCCTGGGGCCAGCGGTTCTCCAGCGGGGGTTTCAGGGGCAGCGCCCCCGAAGCTAAAAACAAATGTAAAATTGCCTTGTAAAAGTATAGTAATTTCTAGTCAATCTGGGTCGTTCATTAGGCGAATGATCTGACGTTAGAACTTATGTTTAAATTAGGGTTTTTTGCCCTAGAAGGCAACCCCTCTCTTTATATGAGGGCATTGTATTTGAGACTGTGTAATAGATGTGTATTCTCTATGCGAGAAACAGAGAGGTGAGACTGTGAGAGAAAACAGAGGATATTACAACGGATCTGTTATAGGTTGTGTCTCTTCATTTTGCTGGATAATAGAACAAAAAGACTGGCTGTTCGAAGTGGACGTAGCCCAAACTGGGTGAACCACGTATATCTGTCTCTCTGATTTTATGTGTTTTCTGTGTTTATATTTCTGCAATATTTTATGTGTTCCATTGCTCCATAATATATAATTTTCTAACATGCTAACTTTTACTCTAGTAATTCACATAACTTTTCCCACTTACTTTCATCTTGAAGTGAAAGTTTGATCAACTTTCGATAGACTTCATCTACTTCTGTGTATTTTTCAAAAGTAGGCTTAACAGGAAACAAATGACTTATTTCATGGTTGATCAGTAGATCATAATTGAGGCCTTCCATGAATGCCTTTCCTGTAATAGTACCTTTGATCTTTGCAAATTTGGACATGTCTGTAGCAATGGTAAATAATTTATGTTGATAGTCTTCAATCTTGACTAATTTGTCTCCCACTCTTGTAGTCCAAGAAGACCTTTCTGGTACAAAACATTGAACTTCTTATGAAATCTTTGTGCCATCGTTTGCAAACTATCACACTTGTTTTCTAATTGCAACATTAGATTTTTCTTGGTGAGAATTTTTCTTACTTCCGAGATGGTATCTACTCTGTCCTCTATATCCAACTCTTCTAATTCTTCTCTGGTTTTTGAATTGAGGAATTTTATTATAGCAACTGCATCACTGGGTTTTTTATCAAGTTCTCTCTTGACCTCAGCTATTAGAAATTTTGATCTTAGTACTAATTTATCTTGCTCAAGGATAATCTCTATGGATGGCCAAACTTTTGTAATTTCTTCATTTATTTCCAACCAAATGTTCTCTTTAGCTTGTGCAATGGTATCTGCCATAATATTTTGGCTCTCTAAATATTCTATTCTTTGTGCAAGCTTATGTGATTTTTGTAGTTCTACTAGATAAGTACTATCTACTTTGATCTTTTGTTCTTATAAATTGTTTAACTTCTCTGTCATTTTCTCAATCCCCTGATTCTTAATAGATAAATCATTCATTGCTTTAGTCAAATCTGCTGGTGTAGTGTTGGATTGTGTCTCTGCTATTGAAGTTGTGGTTGATGTTGATGTTCCCCCTATTGTTGTACCTATTGCTAGAATGACAGTTAATGGAATTGCTTGCACTAGAGCAGTCTGCTCCTATTTTTCTTTCAGAAGCTTTTCGATTTCCTTTTCCATTTTAGAAATCTGATCATTCTGTTCAATAATAAGCTTGAACAAATTTTCTTTTTCCTTCTTCAATTCTCCAAAATCTTTGGCCTATGGATCTTCAATCGAAGGAAGCATTAGCTACTTTCTCAATACGGCTATATCTGTATTTTTATTTTTTATTATTTCTTCTGTTGCTTTTACATCATCGAGATCATATCCCAATTTGATCACTAGTTCCTCTAAAGATTTTTTTTTGTATATTTAGCTAGAGAAAATACTTTCTCTAATTTTAATTGTGCTTAGATATTATGTACAGTGGTTTGAAGCTTGGCAGTTTTCATAGAAGAATTAGTTAAAGTATTAAAACTCATATCACCAGACTGTTTGTGCAAATCCATCTGGTATATGGGATGGATTGTTCCTGTATCAAAAGAGAAAATTCATTGCTTGTAATCATATGTTGACCGAGGTTGAGGAACCTTGGGCTTCAAGAAAGCAATTTGCATTTTTCCTTTTTATGAATCAAAGGTTGAGAGGACCTTGTGTTGGAAAGTAGTTTTCTGCTTCCAAAATTGAGAGAATGTAGTGGCCTTAAGTGCAAGATTATTTCTTTTTATTTCTTGATAAGTAGCAAATATACTTGATTATTTCTGACTATGTCTCAACTCTCTTGTTAGTGATGAGATTGATGTATCTGTTGTCTTCTGAGTCACTAGGGATGAAGGAATGATTTCCTCTCTCCTTGACACTGAGGGGGTGCATGTTCCTGTAAGAACAATTGGTTGTACTTTCTATGTGTTTTCTTGCTATGTCTCCCCTACATCTATGGTCTTTTGCCTTTTAGTGTATACTTTGAACTCCTTTTCTGAAATCTCAATTACTGAAGGGGAAATTTTTCCCTTTCATTTCTCTTGTTGAACTGAGAGCACCTGTTCTTCTGCTTCTTGCAATGTATTCTCATGCTAGCTTTCTTGATTCATGACTTGTTCTATTTCTAGCCTAGGAGTGTGTATAAGGACCATATTGTTGTTCCATCCATAATTTTGAAATTACACCCAGAGGATCATAGGACCATGTAAAGTTGTGCTTGAAATTCATTTGCTTCAAAATGTCATCTACTTCTTGTCCTACTCTTGTGTTGCAAATGAATGGGCCAACCTTTGATTTTATCTTTAAGTGTGCTTTCTTCTTTGCTGCTAGAAAATATATTTGGTCCATATTGATCATGTGTCTAATATATTCCAGAGCAAATATTCTAATTGGAACAAACTTAGCGAGTTTGTAAGATCGTAGTTCACATCCATATATTCTAATTTCTAAGTAAGATTGATACAGATACCAATCTCCTCTCTTAGTCTAGTCACTCAATTTTAGGATTCTTTTGATTTCTAGATGTATCCTGGGCTCCGCATCACTATTTAACAAACTGGAAGTCACGTGTAAAAATTGATCTACAAAATCACTGAAAGTAAATTCAGTGATGTTCTTTCTGAACAGAGAGGTCCAGTGAATTACTGACCAAGGGTTTCCTTGACTATCCAGCTTCTGTAATTGGAAGGGAAACTTGTCTGATTAATAATAAAGAAATAAATACATCAGGATAGATTCATACTTAAAAACTCATTCGGTTGAGAATTTCATGAACTGGTCATGAATGTCTTCTGCAAAAAAACTCACTATAACATAACAAAACACGAGGTTTTTCATTTGAGGAATACAAAGAAAGGAAGGCTAAGATAGTTTCATCAACCCACTTGTCTGAATGGTATCCTAACAGGCATGAAACAATTAAGATTATTTGTTTGGTCATCCCCGGGAACATGGAAGACGGATAAGGAGGGTTGGCTCTAGGTAACTGAACATTCTCTTGCAGAAAAGCCTCAAATATTTTAGTTCTTTTTTAGAAGTCGAGCTTGTTGTATATGTCCATGAGTATGTCAGGGTGAAAAGCTTGCATTGAGTTAGAATTATGGACTTGGAGCATTTCTGAGATGGAATTGGCCTTGATGGTGAAAAAAACTTCACCATTTTGGGCTATAATAGTTCTCTGACTTGGAAGATATCGAAATTGACACCATGTGACAAATTCAGGTAGGTTATAGGTCTGAGGGAAATAAATTAGGGTAAGGTAGAATCTCGCAATCCTAGATCATCACTAAGGTCAAAATATTTCTGCTTGAGCTAATTGTGAAGTTCGTAAAGATCGAATTCATAATTGGTTGCAGAAATTTGGTATAATTTGTCAACTAATGGTTTTTTATCCAAATCTATAGGTGGAGGAAGCATATGGTTTTCTGCAGAAGTCTTTTTCCTTCTGGAAGACATAATTCAGCGGATATTGGGGAAAATGCCTGTAAATACATGGTAAAGAATATTTGATCATTTGAGCAGCTAGATAATGAATGATTGCTTGGAAGGATCTTGCAATGAAGGTACTCGAGTCTTTTACCAGTGAGCAAATGAAACGCCAAGGTTCAGGAACTGAATTTATAAAAATATGATCTAATCTGTTATAATAATATTGTTTATTAGAAGCGGGAGAAGTTAATGCTAACGGATTTATTATAACAGATGGGAAAACGGATAGATTTATGACGAGAGGTATATTTATTTAATAATCGGGAGAGGGACAAGTGGCATGTTGTGTGGTGGAGTAATCATAAAACATGAAAATTCAATCAATGGTAAATCGGGAGTGAATGGTGGTTGTTTGAGGGGACCTGAAGGGGGGGAGGGGGAGGGTAGGTGGTAATTGGTTTTGGAAAGAGGGGTGCGAGTTAGATAGGATAGCGCTACGTATGTTTGGGCAGTATATTTGAAACCACTGCCTCGGACCCCCCCCCCCCTCCCCCAATCGGATAAAGTTCAGATGGGGATGGGGGGTGCGAGGTAGTCTAATCATCGTTGATTTGGACGAGCCAGATCAAAACCATTGAAAACAAATCAATTTTTATTAGATAGTAAAAAACTGTCACTTCAACGACAAAATGTTTTTGTCGAATATGCTTACTTTATTAAGCATAGTTTATTACTTGCTAGTGACAATTTTTTAAAAAGGAATAAAAGTAATATAATGCGGCATTTAAATGTGCACGCTTATACAATGGAAAACATATTTTTTTATTTTTTTTCCCTTCCTTATTTTTTCATTTCTCATTTTTCCTTATTTTTCTTTGTTCCTTTTTCTATTTTTTCTTTTTCTTTTATCTAAAATTTTTTTTATTTTTAATTTTTTTAACTACAAAAGGAATATCTAACTTATCAAAATCATTTGTGTTTCAACATTCAGTGTGACTAAAAAATATCATTAAAAGGGAAGACATGGAATAAAGCTTCATGATCATAGATAGTGAGGGAAGATTGATAGGCTAAAGATTCCTTACAAATTTCTGGAGATGAAAAATCATGAGTTATGTGGTCATCATTTTCAGTGGTCAAGAAGAGATGAGGATTTATTTGATATTCAAGCTTAGATTTTAATAACAATTCACAAGTAATTTGTTCATGAGGGCCATCGCAAAATTCACATTAAAGACCTCAAACAAAAACTCAAAGTGATTAAATGGCATAGGAAAGTCAATAATAAATTTTATAAAAATAGTCTCTCATACAAAGCTTGGATTAGGTGATATATGCCTATACCAATCTCTCGCTTTGCCATGAAGGGAACATTGAAATAAATCATAAGAATTCAATACATCATAAACCCCAATAGATTGACAAAAAAGAAAGAAGCCATCAATGTGATTAGAAGAAGATTCCCATGAATTACCTCCAAAAATCGAACAACCAACCATCAATAGAACACTAATCAAATTCAAATTGGATTTATCGATGATCAAACTAGGTAGGAAGTGCACAGCTACTCAAAGAAGAAAAGTTTGAAATGGAAACAGTGTGTTCACGTTCATGTTCAAAGAATTGTCTTTCTAAAAACTCTCTTTGCTCTTATAACTTGATATCACAGGCTATAACTGCCCAATTTCGTTGGAATTCTTCAATAATATTTGAGTTGTCAATAATGAATGCAAATAAAGAATGAACATTTTTTCTTTGATTATCGATACAAGCTCTAAGATTAGGTTGGTAAGAAGATTAGATGGTCATTTGATAAATAAGGATTTAATCAGAAACCAGGGATCACTCCTTCGTCCCCATTATGGTCGCCGAAGGAATGTTGATTGAGAGAGAAGTTTCTATGCTTTCTCTAATCAACCCCTTGAATCTTACCGAGCAACTAAGATAGTAGGACCAAGCTCAATCGCTTTATGCTTGAGAAAAGTAGTGGGAGGATTCAAGAATTCACAAGTGTATTAACAATATGTATAGTTTGAGAATACTATTTATATCATTACAAGTAGATCCTAGGTACCTTGAATTTGGTCAAGGCGGGAAGTGGGAGAGCTCAGGGAGATAAGTTGTAGGCTTTAGGGAAGCCACGCATTCGAGGGATTGGTGTTGCGCAAGTGACTTGAGCGTTTTGAGTTTTGGGGTCTTGGCTGAACAGGTTCCCAATCTTTCACTTTTCATGCTTGAAGGGTGGCCGGTTGGGGGTCACAATTTATTTTTCTCCTACAATTTTTACTTGAACCATTCTTTATTACCATGCTCGCTTGGTAAGGGAGTTCTCGGTTTTATCTCTTGGTTTTTAAATCATTTTTGTTTCAGGCTTACCGGTCACGTTCTTCTCTTTGGTGGTTTCTTCGCACGTTGGTCTTCATTCGGCTTCTTCGTTGCTCGAGCCGTTACACTGATCAGTATAGTCAATGTGGTTGGCTTTAGTATTTTTCACTCATAACTGTTAGCAAGATGGTTAGCCCCAAGGATTATGTGGATTTTTAGCCGGCACCAGAGGGCATTTTGTCGGTATGGGGCTTGGAACCGACACAACAAAATTTGGAGAAGATAGTCTTGCTAGCAAGGTCTACACTTGGAAAAAGAGGCGGTATGGAGCTAGCATGGAACTTTGGCGGTGGTCTAGGGTTACTGGAGGAGTCAAAACCTCTCTCCTCAAAGGCGGTTTGATGGTTTATGGACACTAGAGTTCTCACTAGTCAGGAGGGTGCAGTCCATTTGGCGAGAAAATCAGTCGGGTCGTTGGTGGAAATACTGGTAAGCCCAAAAACCCCTCTTACAGTTTCCAGTTCTGGTTTTCAAACAAGCGAGTTGGAATATATTGTCAAAAGTAGTGGGCTTAAGAGACATGAAGGGTTATAATCATGTTTAAATGAAGTATTGGGGTTTGAATGCCCGGTTGCGGGCTTGAGTCTGTACATAACTCAAAATTACAAAATTCCTTCTCCATCGTGCACAATAAACCTCTCTGAGTCATTTTCATTAGCAACAGATGATGTGGGTATTAGGGAGAACACTGTTAAGAGCTTTCCGAACATAAATTCTTCTGAAGACCTGTATCTCTAAGCAAAATCAGGAAAGGTCAGATTAGGGGTTCCGGCTCTACCTTGCCAGGGTTTGGAATTGGTCGATCAATAAGAGTTGGGCTCCTAGGGGTCGAAGGAGGGTAGCCATTCGCCTATTCTCGGTTTTGGTGGGCAGCCTTTGGAAATTGGGGTTTTTCCCAACAATAATTTGGTTCCGGATAAGCTGTTGGAGGGTTTTCCAGTGGTTGAAATACAAGACGGCAAAGGCCTCTCATCAAAAGCACCTTCTGTGAATGGCCGGTCTACAAGACTGAAAAGGAAGAAGGAGAAAGTGATTAGAAAAAAGCGGAAAGACCGAATTTGATTTTAGGGGTCGACATTCAGATGGATGAAGTTATGGATGTGCATCGAAGCACATAATAGTGGAGCGGGTAAAGGGTAGGCAACTCACAACGAATTCATTTCGGAATGGATTAAAAAGGAGTGGAGGGATGGTCCATCTAAACAGACGAAGGTCATTTCCCTAACCAGGGGTTGGTTCATGGTCAAATTTTCGAATGTTTAAGTTGTTGAATTGGTGCTTGAACGAAACAGGGGTTTTGGGAAAGCTCTAATTTTCTTTAAAAAATGGGCTCCTCTCTTTGATGCTCAAAGAGAAAGATTAGAAGAAATCCCTGCGTGGGTGTGTCTTCCAGCGCTTGTTCCTCAGCTCTGTTCGATGGATGTGTTAAAGGCAATTGGAAACATTCTGGGTACTTTCCTAGATGTCGATATGTCTATTCATGTGATTAAGGAAAGGAAGGTGGCCCACATTTTGGTAAGATTGCACCCGAGGGACAAATTGGCAAACATGATGCAGATTTAAATTTATGGTTACTCCCTCACACAGTTACTTGACTATGAACAACTTCCTTATAGATGTCATCACTGATATAAGCACGGTCACTTGGCGAGGGATTTCCCCTTCGAGTTTAGACGATGGAGAAAGAATAGGGTTGAGTCGGTTGAAGAGATGTGGGATCAACTCGAGGATGTAGTTATGGAGCAACCGGCAATGCTCGGGGATCATCAGGAAGAGGCTCTAGTTCAGACTGTGGTTCAGGAGGTTCAATGGGCATACCCCGACGATGCGGAAACCCTAATGACTGGACTCATGCAGGATGAGATGGTAGAGGAGAAGGCATCTCATCCTGCAAGTACTGCTTCTCTCCTTTCTCCCTCTTATTTGTTTTTGTTGATGCCCCAAATGGATTCTATTGTCGGGCTTGGTCCTTCGAGGCCTTCTATTGAAGGTTTATCTCCATGTTGTAACATCCCTTTGGCTCTAGGCAGTATCAACACATCCATCCTAGTTTTAAATCTTTCTGGACCCTCATTAGCGGGTTTCGGTTTTCCCTTTCCATCACAACCATGCCCTGAAAAGCCCCATTATAACCTCAGGCCCCGGGACAAAAGAGAACATCCTAAGGAATTTGTGGGTGGTCTCGGCCTTATTCATTATGTTATCAGTCCTCCTAAGACCCGTGGCCAGAAATCAAACTTTTCAAAGGCCGGGATAAAAGCAAAGCTTGACATTGCTAATGGAAAACAACTCTCCCTTAAAGGGTCACTTAGAGCAGCATTGACCCCTATCGTGGTTTACAAATGATTTTGTTGTCCTTCCATTGCATTGGGCTTGTCAGCACCCGCAAAAAGTTGTCTCTAAAATATTTACTCAAAAATGTCAATTGTGATGTAATTATGCTCCAAGAGACTCTTGGTCCTGGGGATTCAATAATAAAGTCTTTAAGCATTATGTTGCATGGTTGGTCATTTGTGGCATTAGGTGCAATTGGCATATCTAGGGGTTTAGCTATGGATTTTAGGGACGCAACTTAAAACTCTTGAACTCTTGGAGCTCCGAATTGATGTTAGGAGAAGAGGTATTCTCCTCTGGTATCTACTCAAACCTAACCCTAATAAACATTTACAGACCTTGCCAGGAAATAATTCCCTTTTGGAACAACCTATTTTCAAATTCTTTGTTGAATTGCTCTAAGATTGTGGTAGGCAGGGATCTTAATGTTGCTTTAGGCTTGTCAGAATCTTGGGGGCCAATGGCTCGGGTGGATCCTTTGGCTTATTTCTTTTTAAATAAGATTTAGTTGGGCAGATTTATAGATGTTGACCTGTTAAAAGAAAAACCTACTTGGAGAAATATGAGGGTTGGAGAGGCTAGGGTGGAAAAATGCTTAGATCGGTTTTTTATTAAAGAAGATTTGGCTGCTCAAATATCATTTTTTTATTAGTGAGACAGATCTAGGGGCGATTCAGACCACTTTCTAATTTTCTTGGAGTTAAAAGGGGCCAGTAGGAAGCTTGGCACTCCTTTTAAATTCAACTCTTCCTGGCTAAAAGATCAGTGTTATAATAAGCTTGTTCAAGAGGTATGGAGACCTATGAACAGATCCCAGGGTTTATCGCTTACACAGTCCTTTATGCAAAATCTTAAAAGATTGAAACAATCAACGATTTCTTGGGCACAGGAAAAATCATTAAGGGATGAACTGGTTCTAAAATCCATTGAGATCGAACTTGAGGCTTTAGAAATCCTGGAGGGGGATGGGTGTGAGATGGAAGAGAAAAAGGAAAGGATCAAAGCTATGAAGGTTGAAAGGAATAGGATTTTGAAAGACATAGAAGAAAAGTGGAGGCTTAAAAGTAGGGCTATTTGGCTTGAGGTTGGGGATGAAAACTCCAAATTTTTCCAAAACTATGCAAAGGGCATGCTAAACACAAACACCATTTGGGAAATGAAAGAAGGTGATGGGGGGTCGACAATTTATTTTAACGCGTTGGCTGCCTTAGGTGTTAGCCATTTCAAAACTTTGTTCAAGGCTCTGCTAGAGGACACTATAGCCAAACTTATTCGGGTGGCTCGTATTTTTCCCAGTTTTGTTGAAGAGGAAGACAATGATAATCTTTTAGCTCCCGTAACAAAGGGGGAAGTGGAGGGAGTTCTAAAATCCATGCAAAAGGAGTAGAGCTCGGGTCTTGATGGTGGTGGAATTCTTCTAGCATTTTTTGACCTTATTGGTGATGACTTGGCAAGACTGGTGGAGGAATCCAGGAGCAGAGGCTTTGTGCATGAACCCCTCAATTCAACCTTAATCGTAATCCCTAAATCTGATGATCCTCAAAGTTTTGATGACTTCAAACCTATCTCTCTTTGCAATTGTACATATAAAATTAATGCTAAAACTATTGCAAAATGACTAAAACCCATCCTTTCAAAAAACATCTCTCAAGAACAGTTTGGGTTTCTTAACGGTAAGCAAATTGATGAAGCCATCGGAGTGGCCTGGGAATCTCTGCAAAGTATCAAAAGACTCAACAAAAAAGGAATGATTGTCAAAATTGATCTTTCAAAGGCCTATGACAAGATTAGTTAGATGATCTTGCGTCTTTTGATGATTCGCCTGGGTTTCGACATTTGTTTTATTAATTGGGTCATGGGTTGTATATCAAATGTGAGTTTTGTTGCCCTTATCAATGGAGTTGCATACCCCTTTTTCACTAGACAGAGGGGCCTCCATCAGGGATGCCCTTTATCCCCCCTATTGTTCCTTTTTGGCGTTGAAGGTTTGAGCCAATTAATTTTTGTTGCTATCAAAAGGGGTGAATTCAAAGGAATTGAAATTGCAATAAATCTCTTTATAACTCATCTTCTTTTTGTCGATGATATTCTATTATTTTGTGATGGTTCTTGGGGTGAACTAACACAGTTGAAGATGGTCCTGGATTTATTCCTCAAGGCAACTAGGATGAGCATAAATGTTGATAAGTCTTTTATTTCACACAATGGGCTCTCTGGAGCGGAGATCAGCAAAATTTTATCTTTATTTCATTTCGACATTAAACCTTTGTCGAAAAGTCTCAAATATCTGAGTTTCCTCCTAAAGCTGGACTCCTATAGAAAATCAGATTGGAAATGATTGGTTGCAAAAATAGAAAAGTGAGTCAAGCATTGGAGTTTCAAGTGGCTTTCAAGAGCAGGGAGCCTGGTTCTTATAAAATCCGTTTTAATGGCAATCCAGTTTACTAGATCACCCTTACTTGGGTTTCAAAAGCAGTTATTTCTCAGATCATGAAAGTTTGCGGCTATTTCTTATGGGCGGGCTCGAAGGATGATGATGTTCTCCCTTGCATTGCATGGGAGAAAATTTCATGCCCAAAGGATTGGGGTGGGTGGGGAATTAAGGAACTTTCAAGATTTTCTCAATCATTGCCTACAAAATTGGGTTGGCGTCTTTCAACCAAGGACGACCTTTGGACATCTGCGATAAAAAGGAAATATATTGATACTTTGGATTTGGATTCCTGGCTTTGAAACCCGGATAAGTCCTCAAGAAATTCATTGACCATTTGGAAGGCCACTATTAAATCGTTTGACATTGTTGACAATGGTCTGTCCTGGCTTGTTGGGAATGGCAATAGTGTTCGAGTGGGAGTGGATCCTTGGGTGGGGCGTAACAAAGCTTTCACTCTTCCAAGGGCACTGAGGGAGTTCCTCGCTGCTCGGGTATCTATTTTCTCAATCAAATTTCAAATGAGAAATAAGCTTCTTTTTGGAATCACGGTTGGAAGTCGTATGAAGATTTAAACCTCGAGCCCCAATGGGAAGGGTTATCGATGGACTATAGTATAGAATTGCTGAGAACAAATGTTTGCATTTGGGAGAGGGTTGATGAACTTTGGTGGGTCCACTCCCCCAGTGGCCTCTATGCTCTAAAGATTGGGAACAATCTGCAAATGAATCGAAGCATTGGTGGAGATAGGAGATGGTGGCACAAGCCACTATGGAAACTCGGGTGTCCAGCAAAATCTAGACTTTTCTTCTAGTGTGTTATCAAAAACAAAGTGCCAACTTGGGATAACCTGCAAAAAATAAACAAGCATGGGTCAAGATGGTGTATATTATGCAAAAGCTTTGAAGAAAACATTTCTCATTGTCCTTTTACCTTAAAAACATGGGATATTTTTGTGAATGTTGTTGGCATCAGTGTCAATTGACATGGTCTCTCACTGGTGGACGCTTGGCAAAATTGGTGGTTGAATTCTAATGATGCTCATTATAGGAACATTCCCCTGATTATTTGTTGGGGGATTTGGTTGGCTCAGAACAAAGGCATTTGTCAAGAACAGTTTTCAGATCCTTATCCTATTGCAATACAATGTGCCTCTATCTATGAACTGATCTCTCAAAACACCCCCTCTTTGTCCTGTCGAGATATACAAGAAGAACAAATCAGACCTGGTGTTTTGTGGGCATACCTTGATGGTGCTTCTGATGCACAAGATAGATGCGGCGCTGGTATTATCATTCATATAAATAATCACAGATTTATAAAAGCATTAGTGGGTATTGGTACAGGTTCAAACAACTTTGAAAATTAAAAACCCTGAAAATCTTGTTATGTTGGTTAAGACGGTTCGGGATTGACTCAATGCATATTTCTGGTGATTCTTTGAATGTGATAAATTGGACAAACAATGTGCAGTGTTGTGAAAATCTTACTTTGGTTCCTATTTTAGAAGAAATTTCCTTTATAAAATTTGGTTTTGTTGATTTCTTTGTATGTCATATTTACAGTGAGAGGAACACGGAAGCAAATTTCCTTTCTAATAAATACACGATATATGAGTCAAAAGAACATTGATTTGTATTGAAGTATGTGAGTACAACAATCTAAAGGGCCGGTTTCTTTGAAAACCTTTGACCAAACTTTATTTTAAATGTCTACAATGTTATAGAATCATATGCAAACATTCAAGAAACATAAATATGTGAAACGACTTCAATAAACCTTTTTGTCAACCTGATATAATTTAGATCAGCTTGGTTTTCTCTACAAAATTAAGGGCTATTAGCATTGGATGTAAAAAAAATAATACCTTATATCTGCAAATTAGATTGCAGAAAAATAAATTATACTTGGAATAGATGCGGAAGAATTGAAAGGGTTTGCTTTCTAGCCCTTGTCTCTCCTTGAAAAAAAGTCTTCTTGTCACCAACAAATTAGCTTTTGCAACTCACAGAAATGAAATCAGAGGGAAATTGGCAGCTCAGTATTGTTAGTGCATACCTCTCCTCATACTCTAACTTATCCTCCCTTCATAGATTACATCCCCTTCTATATGTCTTCATTGTAGTTCAGACATTAAACTGCTTTTGGGGATTCTTTATTCTTTTAATTTCTAATCATGTTTAATTGAAATTACGAAGATGGAATGTTCTAACGGGCCAATTTAAATTTAATTTAATTCTTATTATAATGTTTTAGGTAGGTGGGGCCCCTCATTCTTAAATGGTTTTGCTTTAACTTTACTTCCCGATCATTTTTATTTATTCAATAATAAAACAAACTGAGATAAATATCCGAAAAAGTATTTATTCTGAAAAACCATGTTGTCATTTCATGCCACATAATATCTATCATAAGTCAACACAAAACCCTGAACTACATTCACATATATCCAAAAAAAAAAAATATACATATACATTTTGTGTCTCCCGACTTTTCCATCATAATGCATGCATAATAAACTATCAGCATATAAATCAGTTATGGCATAACCCTTGTACCTTCCAAAAACATGCATGCACTAATTTATAAAAACAATAATCATCATCGTCATACATCAGTTTATATGTCTCAAAAATAACATGTCACATACTATGAAAATGCCCAAAATATATTGTTGTTTCAAAATAGTCATGCTATCATCAAAACTGTGCAAAAAGACACTGAAAAACGCCCAGAAAACTGAAAATACAATGTTGTCTTGTATATGCAAAAATGCTGAAAAATAAATTGAATTATGAGTTGCAAACTACCCATGAAATAAAAACATAAATTTTGTAAACATCATAATCTAAAAAAACAAAATCCATATTTGTGTGGGAAGCTATCTTCCTGTGTTATTTCTCCCTTGATTATGCCCACTATGCCCACTTCTGCTATAGAAAATCATGTTGTGCAAAGAAATGTGATGTCAAATTCATTCCATAGTTAAGGTAAATTATTTCAAAATCATGCAATTTATTATTGTAAGAGTTCATAAACACGGATTATAGGATAATAATTTAAGGGAAAAACGGAAAAGTGCATGGACAAAGCCATGAATTAAATTTATTCCAAAGAATAAACAGGTGGTGAACATGAATAAAGTGACAGAAGGCATGTATTGCATGTTGATCAATACATTATGGATATAATGGATATGATCTATTTTGACAGGATAAGGCATGCATTTAACTTATCCCATACAAAGTTATGAAAAGAAACATATACATGCAAGAAATATAAGTAATACTCACATCTACATGCAAGAAATATAAGTAATAATCAAAACAATAATCAGATCAAAAGTAAAGACATAAAGGAGCACCATAAATGGAAAAATGCTTATCTTTAATGAGACTTGATCATCTCCCTCTTGAACCAACCTTCAAGAGTTATTACCATCCATTATCCATATGACAATGTTGCCTTCAATATTTCAACCAACTTCATCAACAACCAGGCCTAATATAGACTATTCCATCTAGGGCTTCATCAAATCTGTCTCAAGTACTTGAACATCTTCACATCAATCACGTTAGGGTTTCTATATCTCAGATCTTTGCCATAAACCAGGGTTTCTCATAAACTTTAACCTCATAATATCCATCAAACCCTAATAACCCAATTTCCTAGGGTTTCCTTCAAACCCTAATATTATTTTAGGTCTCCTCCATCTTCTCTTGCTTCCATTAATGGTGTCTTCATAGGGGTGATATTCAATGACTTTTCTTCAGCCCAACTCTGACACCATGTTAAGTTCTCTTAAGGCTATATTGTTCTTTGCTTTGATAATTGCATTTTTTCATTACACATTAAATTCACCCCATATCATCATATCATTATTCAGTTTTACATCATTATTCAACAACATATGCAACTATATAGAAAGAACAATACCATCATCAAGGCAATGGAACATAAAGGAACAATAGAAGAAGAGCATTCACACAGAGACACCATGATTAGTTGGAGACCAGGGCAAAACTAGCTATGGGGAGGAACCTTTCAAATTCTTCTTCTTATTAGATTGTCATTGAATGATTCAGCAAAAGAAAATACAATGATCCATATTAGCAACACAAACCTATCCAGCAAAATCAGCTAAACAATACCCATGAGATGAACCCAATAATGCTAATACTTGAAAACCCTGATTCAGAGGCCTGTGATCAACTGTCACTATTAGCAGTCAACTACCGATCCCCGCAATCAACGAGCGAATTTTGCAGTCAACGGAAAAACCAAACCCTAGTTTCCAACTGCATAGATGATGCGATGTGTGTGCGGCTGAAAGGCTTTAGTCACATGGATGAACCCGCCTGCTTGCGGTTGCGACCGAAATTTCTCTGTGGCATGCCTACGATTGAGACCCAAAACCCCAAAACAGAGATGCAAGCTTCAGACCCTGCAATTTCACCTTCGTGCGAACCCATTCCTTTGTGGACTTGCCTCAGGCCTGTGTGAGCCAAAAACAAGAAATGGAATAGAAGAATGATCCAAGATGATTATCCAAATGAGGTTGAGGTCACTTGTATTTATAGCCTTCCAAGGGTGCCCAATTTGCTCTAGGGCCGACCTGATCAAATATGCACAATTGAGCTATTAACTCAAAAATACACTTTCCATTTTCCAATGGAATGCTTCAATAGTCAAAATTGGTCCTCTTAGAAAGATTGAAAAGAGGAATCCCGTCCCATGGTTGGAATTTGTAACTGAGCTGCCAAATTAACATATATATGTATAATTATGATTACCTCCCTAGTTAAGAGCAAGTGTTGAAGAATGTAACGAGTCTCGGTCATCATAATAGTATTTGAGTCATGATGTAATGTATTTGTCAAAAGAAAGAGAAAGAAAAATTTATTTTATGAGCATGGGTTTCATGCTTTATCTATTTGTTTCTAGGTCAATCCTCCATTGAAGGCCTCTAGGTTTGTGTCTTGAGTCAAAGTCAAAATGTATTAAGACTCTTTATGTCAAGAAAAGAAAATTGTTTTTTTGTGTTTTACCCCTCCTCCCCCAAGTCGGTTTCCTCACCCTTCAAGTCGGCTTCAAGTCCTTCATGTCGGCCTAATAGAAGAGCTTCGATCAACTATAAATAGCAATGAATTCGACCTACTATGGCCATCACCCATCTATTCGATCCGCAACTCAAGAAAAAGTAAGGAAGTACAAAGCAATATAGGAAGGGCCTAACCAAATGCAAGAAGACTAGCAAAGAAAAACAAGAAGTCTTACAAAGAAGAGGAAGTTTGGAATTCATCATACTCTGTCACACATGAGAAGAAACTAAACTAATTGCACAGCCAAAGATGTTAGTCGAATTGAGGAAGTTGCAGAGAAGAAGAGCCAAGATTCTAGATAACTTCATTGATGTTAAGGTTTGACTTGGTGGATGAAGGGAGTCTATGTTTTGGTCAAAAGGTCAAGATTGTCTCAATTTGATTTGAATCTACTAGTGGAAGAGTTTGACTGGGTTTTCCACTTCTTAGAGGCTTTTTCCTGGCTGAGTGCCTACATCTTGGGTTCTCTTTTTCTCTTTATGATCTTAATAGTCTTAGCAATTGCCTTGATGATGAAAATATAATAACAAAGAAGAAGAATTAATAACTAATCACAAGAAATTGTCACGTAAAAGAGAAATCAAACTAATAAGAAACCCTAATGTTGCCCTAATGGATTTATCAACATGGTATCAGAGCTAAGGACATCAGTATGAGTGCAGTTAGAAGGTCACAAGGGCTTCACGACAAGGAAGTGAAGCTAATTCTCTTGGACCGAGCTCCTAGAAGGAAAATATGAATGAAGAACCAAACATTCGGGGCATATTTGTAAGACACATTCCCTACGGTTAGACTGTAGATCTGAGTTAGGAAAGCAAAGGAATTTAAGGCATTGTTTGTGGGATCCAAAGTACTAGGCTATAAGCCTAGACTAGGTCAAATCCTTTGGAAGAGAAAGCAAAGATTTGTGTTCATCCGAATTTTGGTGTCACCTCAGAAGGTCCAAAATTCAAGTTTTGTGCATCATTACAGAGATGACCAAATCACATTTTTGAGATGTCTTTGGTGAACTAATATCAGTCCCAATCTCCAGCGAAGACCCTTCTCAAGAAAGAAACCAAAGTTGGTTTGTTTAGAGGCCTTATAGGCCTAGCTGGAAGGTCTATTATGAAGCATCAATTAGCATAATCTTTCATAGTAGTAGAGATTCCTGTGGAAAAAGGCGAAGATCTGGGCATAAATACAAAGTTCTATGAAATCTGAAATTTTGAAAGTTCTATTGGGAAGGTGATAACCGAGACATTCAAGTCTACTCACAATGAAGGTACATTGGTACCATAGTAACCCACAGATTGCAGTAAGAAGCATCATACTGATAGAAGAAGACCGAAGCTACATTAATCGACCTATCCGAAATTGCAAGTCTATCATCCGAAGTTGCAGTAACTCAAAATTGCATGTGTGATCTGAAGTTACAGCTCTGTCATCCAAATTAGTCTATCTGAAGTTGTGGTAAAATCATCCAAAGTTGTAGGTCTGTCTATCCAAATTAGGAGACAAAAATACAGTGACCCAAGGGTGTAAATGAAGCTACTGTGATCCGAACTTATAGTCAGAGTTGGAGTTATTCTAGGTTGCAATAATAGATTAGTGATTTGAAGAAAATTATAATGGTCTGAAGTTGCGTGGTACAAAGTTATAGTCCAATGGACTTGTAGAGGAAGTATTGTGGTGATATTTTCAAAGGCTTGAAAATTGCAATAAGAAAGTGGCATGTGGTTTATAAAAGCTAAGCTGAAGATCTACAACTGAACACCTTAAACAAAAGAAGCAGAATTCAATCTTGTCTTGAATGCAGAACAAAAGAAGGTACAACTTTATCATTGAAGGAAGTCACTTGCAAAGATAACATGAGGTAAGAAGGATATAAGGTACATATAATTATTTCTGAAAGTTCTAATTAGGGTTTTTGAAATCTAGGGATTGTAACCTTTATAAAATTATTGACATCTAAGCTCTTGTAAACCCTAAGAAACCCTAACCTTATTCTCTAGCTTATTAGTCTCTAGGGTTTGTTGGAAGTCTAGGGAGAAACTGGAAACCCTAGCAAAGTATAGAACTACATTCGAAACCCTAGAGTTGATATCTTAAAAGATGACTTAAGGTTTGAAGTTTGTTATCGTACTCTTGTACTTGTATACTTTTGGTACTTGTCAAGTAAATGTTGCAGGTAAATAAAGAAATGTTCATATTTCAAGGTAAAAGGGAGCCTTTCAAGAGGATGCCCTACAAGTTTTGTGAAAGAAGTAACTCAAGGTATGTATAAAGACTTCTACCAAGTCTTCATCATTTAAGTAGGTTTGATCATTTTTAAATATTCCATATTACTAACTCTTTCATGGTTAGGGTTTGTTATAGAATCATTAAGATTCTATATTGTTAGGGTAATTAAAATGGATAGATGACCTGTTGCCATAGAAAGAATCATGTTCTTGAAGGAATGAAGCTTTGAAAGGCTGAAGTTTCTCCGATGATATGATGATACAAATAAAAGAGCATGTATGGCTGAAAGAAAGAGGTTTTTGTTATAAAGAAGAAGATTGGATAAAGACGGGGTATATCTCCCCAGTTAAGAGGGAGGGCATATTGTGACAACTGTAAGACCTTGAAGAAAGAATGATCAGAGAATCGCTAAAACACTACAGATGGTTGTTCATGATTAATGAAGTTATAAACAAGATTTAGATGTTTTAAAAGAAGTGTTGAGGATGAGTTTGCTGCTACTGGAAAATTGAAGAAGGAAGCTTCCGATGAGATGTATTTGGATAATATGACGATGACCTAAGTAGCACTTGAATATTTGAGGAACCTGGAGGTTTGTTCTAACTTGTATATATTTGAAAGTTTGTTACTAATTGGGGTTGTGATTGTACAGCCAAATCTCTCCATAAGAAGGTTGAACGATTTGGAATCATGCTTGGACTGATGGATATATCCGATTTAGTTTATAGGGAGAGATGAAGCATCTTGGGTTGCATGCATGTATGATGCTTGGGAGGATATTTAGCGACCTGTGATGATGTCTAGATCAATGTTGCAAGAAGCGGGGACGTTTTTTGGAAGCGGGGACATGGAAGCGTCATTTCCCAAAAATCTAGTAAGTGAAGCGTTTTGGAAGTGTCTACTATATATATATATATATATATATATTTGCATTTATATTCAAAAAAAACATTCCAAATACCAAATTAGTTGTAGAAGACATGAAAACATGCATATTTTTACATAAATGCAGATAGATATGGCATCCATTATTCCATTGTACATCAAAGATTAATTATTTGAGCATCAACCATCTAGATTCTAGCAATTACAAACATACATCAAATTTTTACGCATATTATAGAACATAAAACATTTAGAAGCTAAAATCATCAAACATTCAAGTAACTTATCTAGCAAGTGAGCAACTGTCAACATTAGTCATGTCCAAAATTCAAATAATAATATTCACAAAATAGGCCACTTGGCCACCACCAAGGCTCAAGCACACACTGAAGTAGGAAGAGTAAGACAAAAAAGTTCAAATTCAGAACAAGCCGACAAATCTAATTTATGACAAAAGTAGTAAATTGTGAATATCTACTAATCTCTCCTTCCACCACGAACAGTACGTGGCAATGGGCCTCCACATGGTGGCAATGAAGAAGATGGTGGTTGTGGAAGTTGTGGCACTAAAATTGATGAAGATGAAGCCCCTGCTATTGGTGTTGAAGCATGGAACCTAGGAACCAAGGTACTAGATGAGGGTGGCATCTCAACTTGATCATCATCATTCTAGATAAGAGCATCCTCTAATTTCTCTAATCACAACACTCCATCCTCCAAAAGTGGGCTCCTCTGGA
Organism: Pinus taeda; assembly: GCA_000404065.3. NCBI lineage: Eukaryota > Viridiplantae > Streptophyta > Pinopsida > Pinales > Pinaceae > Pinus > Pinus taeda. Next base: position 85,127 of record APFE030275703.1, on the reverse strand, counting down.
TTTATGTCCCAAACCTTGAGGTCTTTATTGGTCTTTGCATCATCCCAGTAATGGGACAACAATCACAAGTTGTAGTGAACATAAACCAAGCTATCTACCCGATTTAAATTTAACATGTTCCTTTTAACTCCAACACCTCTTTGTGGAAGAATTGTTTACCACCTGTGATAGCACCTGCAATGTCAAAGTCTGTAGAAGTGGAGTAGCACCTCCATGCATGTTCCACCACTCAAAAGAAGAAAAAGTCTTTCGATCTCTAATTACATGCGTGCTCCCAAATGGACCAATGCTAAGCATATAGTTGTGCAACTGTTTCAATACCATGTCAGCCTCCTCATCAAAGACTAATTTATCCAATGCTCTCATATAAGCCTCTAGAACCTTTGGATCTAGGTGTGGTTCTCTCCTGCACGTCCCCCCAATTGCTGGTGTCGAAAGCCATGATGGATGATAGTATTTAGGTGTCAAAACATATGCTAAGGCATGCAATGGAATGTTTAGCATATCCCATTGTTTTTCCACCTCTGCACAAATATAATTGTACAAGGTGATATCTCTAAGCTTAACAATGTCTTTAATCTGCCCTAACAAGCTATCCATTTGCTCATACACCTCCCCAATTATTGGTCGATTTGAATCTACAAACTTGATCATGTAATAAATTGGTTTGGTGAATTGCAAAACATATTTAATCTGTGACCAAAATAACATGTCAAGAATAGTGTCCTTGGCTACATTAGCACCATCTCTATCAGTGTTAATTTCCTCCCATGATTTAGAGGTCACCATATTAGTTAAAGTTTGTCTCACCTTCACTAGCCGCCTAAAGGTCAGGTAATAACTTGCAAATCTTGGTTTTTTAAGTTTAAGCAACTGCAACTTGGAGTAAGTGCCATAAAAGTAGTTTACCCTTGTATGCCCTGTGAGAAATTTAATGAATTGCTTCCCTCTCTTGTAAAGCTCATTAATCCATCCACATTCTTTATGCTTCACAATATCATGCATCAAAAGGTTCAATGTGTGCACCAAGCACCCAGACCAAAATATGTGTGGATGAGTACACTCAATAACTTTTCTTGTTGCCTTACAATTTGTTGCATTATGAGTGATCACTTGAACCACATTATTAGGACCAACATCTTTGATTGATTGCAATAGGAGAATCGCAATGTTTTGGGAAGTTGCACTAACGGAGGAGGAGTCATGACATGTAATAAACACTGCACCACTAGCAAAAACACCAAGAACATTTATCAAAAGTTGGTTTCTAATATTTGTCCACCCATTTGATAGAATGGATACCCCACAATCCACCCACTCATTTGTAAAATATGTCAAAGCTCTTGAATCTTTGCTTTTTCTCTTTCTAGTAACATTGTTCTAGCTTTCTCATAGTTGGGGGTTTTGTACCCTTCTGGGGCTTCATTGATGGCCTTAACCGTATCATGCCAATAGGGAGAGTGAAGCAAATTGAATGGTACACCGCAAGCACAAAGAAATCAGACTATATTTCTATCCACATCATCCCTCCCAACAACATTAAGGAAATCCCCTATTGTTCTACCTCCAGAAGTTGCAAAAGTACCATGAGGAGATGAGCTACCAAATCTAGAGGTTGCACTTGATTCAGATCGAGTTTTTTGTTTCTCATTTTTTTGTTGTGCAACCTCCTCTATTTGGATGTATTTTCTTATATGTTCAGTTGAAACGTTTGGGCAAATTTGTATCCCCACGGCACCCTTTTTCTCATCACTATCCTTCACCCCACAAAGATGCCTCCTCACACAGGTATATGAACCATTATATGGTTTTCCTCCATGACAACCATGAGGCCACAAAAACCTGTAGCTTCCACCACCTTTTCCCCCTTCAAGTTTGATCACATAGTTCCACAAAGGTGTCAACGCAGCTTTCCCCTCTAGTGTTTCAATGTTCTCTATAGGTTCATCCCCTTCCTCTTCAAACCCTTCCTCCTCATCATACACTGGGTCAATCATATGGGGACCACTATCATCTTGCTCTTCTTCCCTTTTATTCCTACTCACCCTTGCCATCATGAAAGCCAAAAGTGGAATCATACATAGAAGCCAAAAGAACACCATCTTGGAATATGAATATAGGTGGTGGACAACCTGCAATTAAATGAGCAAGAAGAAAGAATGGGAAAAAGTAGGAGAGAGAGGAGAAAAAATATAAAAAACAATGACAGAAAAATGAGGGAGTTTGGGGTTTGCATTTACCTCTTTAGCTCTTGTAGATGGAAGCCCTTCTTTATTCCTCCAAGCTCCTCCTCCTTCACTGCTCCTAGCTCCTCCTCCTTCACTCCTCCAAGCTCTCCTCAAGTCTCTCTTCTCCTCTCTTCTCCAAGCTCTCCAAAAATACATGAGTGAGGAAATGAGAGGAGAAATAGACTTTTATTCCCTTCATTATTTTCCCTAACCCAAGTTAAAACCACCCCCAACCACAATTAAACAAAAATAAAATAAAATAAAAATGATTTTGTGCGTCCACGCGGCAAAATCGGTCGGCAGCCCACGGAAGCAATCATGATCCGCCCGGAGTCGGCCCCAATCCACGGCGAATCCACCTAGTGATCCGGCCCTGGAACCACGTCTCGGTGTACGGAAACGCAGATCGGGCCAGACGGTTCCCACAGACCAGGAATCACATCTTTTCTGACCTGATCCACATTTCCAAATTTCCAGCACGTGGTTCTAGGGCGGGTTCACCCATGGATTCGTACAGGTCCCAAATCCGAGTTCTGATCTGGGGGGGGGGGGGGTGTTTCGTGCAACACTGGTCTAGATCTCAAAGTAGGGAGGGTATGGTTGGCCTTATGGAGCTCCAACATTAGATACGATACCTAGATCCATGTGGGTTGGTGTTAGAACTAAAGCCTGATGGTACCAATAGCAGCAGAAGCTTGGAGAACACCTTAGACCCAACCGGTTAGATACCTTGGTCAAGTATCTAATCTTTAGCATTGCGTATGCTATGACTCTTCCTAGAACATATCATTTTGAGTTCATCCTTGTACCTTAATATATGTATAATTATAAATAGCTCCCTAGTTAAGAGGGAGTGTTGAAGAATGTAACTAGTGCCGGCCTTCATAATAGTCTTTGAGTCATGATGTAATGTATTTGTCAAAAGAAAAAAAGAAAAAAAATTATTAGAAACGAAAAAAAATATTTTGTGAGGATGGGTTTCATGCTCTATGTATTTGTTTCTAGGCCAAGCCTCCATTGAAGGCCTCTAGGTTTGTGTCTTGAGTCAAAGTCAAAATGTATTAAGACTCCTTATGTCAAGAAAAGAAAATTATTTTTTTATGTGTTTTATCCCTCCTCCACCAAGTCGGTTTCCTTACCCTTCAAGTTGGCTTCAAGTCCTTCATGTTGTCCTAATAGAAGAGTTTCAATCAACTATAAATAGCAATGAATTTGACCTACTATGAGCATCACCCATCTATTTGATCTGCAACTCAAATAAAAGTAAGGAAGTACGAAGTAATAAAGGAAGGGCCTAACCAAATGCAAGAAGACTAACGAAGAAAAACAAGAAGTCTTACAAAGAAGAGGAAGTCTAGAATTCATCAAACTCTGTCACACATGAAGAAACTAAAGTAATTACAAGGCCGAAGATGCTCCAAGAGGGGGTTGGTGCAAGAAAATGAAGGAGACACTCTCATTTCTAAAGAAGAAAGATAGTCTGGTCTTATCATCAGGTACACCATTATGATTATTTACTTTGTCATTATTTCTCTTGCTCTTGTTATGGGGTCACAGGTACGTATGAGGAATGTGAGGACCAAGTCCTCTCTATCGAGATTGAGAAGGATATAGAACCATCCCATGACTTGAGTAGCACATGAAATGGGCAAGTGTTAAAATTGTCAACTACAGCCAAACTCCACCTGGGTCTACTTATTCATGGCAGCTAATATTTTTCTTGGATTCCTCTCGTCGAGAGGTGTAGGATTGATCTAAATATCATCCGATTCCGACATGTATTCATGTAGATATGAATTTATTTGTGTTATGGGACAATTCGTCAAGGTCGGCCAACAACCAAATTGCCCCCACTTGTGCTCAACGTTTTAGTATAAAAAGAGGTGGCTTGCTAGTCATTTGGACACACTATTCTTGTATCTCTTCCTCTCCACTTGTCTTTGGGTTTTGGTGGAAGGAGTCACTAAGAGAATACACTGCCCTAGAGGGTTTGCCCTAACTCTAGACACTATCTAAAGAAAATCTATACGTTGCCCTAAGAGGAGTTACCCTAGCCCTACTTACAGTCAAAAGGGAGAGAAGGCTCTACGCTGCCCTAATATGGTAGAAGCCTAACACTGTCATGGAGGACAGTTCTTATGGTGGAGTCTACACAAGGTTCCACGCTGTCCTAAATGGGACCTTTCTACACAGCAATAAGAACCCTAAGTGCGCTGCCCTAAATGTTGTCAGTCTAACGTTGTTCCCTATGGAGATGACCTTAGGGCCTAACGCAGAATAAGGAGAGGTCTACACACACTGGTATAATCCGCAGTCATTGAGGGTTCTAAGCAGCAAGAGAAGGATTCATGTCTGCTGGAAAGATGAGGTCTTAAATAGCTCCAGACGTAGTCAAAAGGAAGTGTATTCAAGAGTGCCCTAGCCGCAGTCATCCCACAGTTATATGATGCCTAATCTGACATCTCTTTGGTTTGGACAAGGACAGCGTCAAAAAGGAAGGTATGGAAGCCGCAGTAAGGAGGCCTAAAGAGGCCCCAGTCTCAAACGTAAAGGTCCCCTCATCAGCTGTCACATCTAATCATAACTAACCGTTGTCCTAAGCTTGGATGAGGTACAGTTGGGAGCAGCTGTCATTAAGGGCTAAACTGCTCATTATAGCCTAGCTGCTCTGCTAGGCTGCAAGCCATAGCAAGCAACTAAGGCTGGTAAGATACAGTATTGCAGTGTAGTGATGCTGCAATATGGTGCATGGGCAGCATGGTGCAGTAAGGTGCATGGAGCAGCATGGTGCAGTAAGGTGCATGGAGCAGCATGGTGCAGTATGGTGCATGGGCAGCATGGTGCAGTATGGTGCATGGAGCAACATGGTGCAGTATGGTATAGCATAATGGATGCAACATGATGTATTGCAGTATGCATTGAGTGTATGATGGGTGCAGCATAGTGCAATGAAGGGTACAACAAAGTGCAGCTCAATGATGGGAGCAACACCGTAATGAGAACAGCTCAGTGTTGGGTGCAGCCTATTGGATGCAGCATGGTTAATGCATCACACTGTTGGGTGCAGCATAGTGATCATGAATAGTGCAGCATGGTGCAGCATGGTGTAATGAAGTGCAGCACAGTGATGGGTGCAGCTTGGTGATGGAATCACCTGTGTTCAGATCAGCTACCTTGTGTGTTATCTTCTTAGTGAAGATCTCTGCTCTTATTTTGTCAAGTCAAAATGTTCACTTATGATGTATATGTAGTATCTCTCTCTCTCTGCTGAACTACTGAAGAACATAAGAAGAATTGATCAAGGGTTTCCCCACATTGGGCTTTGTCCCTGGCTAGCGCCACATCTTGTGTCCTCTTGTCTTGGCTTGTTTTCTGCGATTTATGTTAATGTTCTATCTGCATTTTACTATCATGCTAAATGTGATTGCTAATCTGGAATTGATATTGAGCTAATATGGAAAATTGAAGTGAATTTGCTCTCAGTATAGAACATACCTAAAATTAACAGCAAGAGCTCAAAACCTCAAAGGAAGGATTGCAGTGTCTCAAGTTAATATCTATGATTGAAGAAGCTTCATATTCAGAGGGAGTAGATTGGCAAGTTGAATGAAATAGTCTGATGAGATGATGAGAGTTATATGTCCTTCATGCAAGGACCATTCTAGATGACAAGATGCAGCAGTATTAGATGCTTCCGCGATACTAAACAGGGAAAAGAGATATGCTCTCAACAAGAGAGGGCTATGATGTGATCTTGGCTCCCGTTGATGGATGCGAAGTTGGCTTCCTTCATGACATACTTAAGGAAGCAGCATATTTGGGGCTACCTTAGGGCTTTGAGGTGTATGGGTAGGAAGCTCATGATTGCAAACTAAATAAAGTCCCATATGAACTCAAGCTAGTCACCTGGACCTAACATGCCTAGATTGTTTAACAGCCGAAGCAGACTCCAACCCCTCTTCAAGGTCGAAGGTGTGTCTTTGATATTTGGTTTCATATATGCTAATAATTTATTTTCTGACAAAATTAGATCATCTCCATATTCAGTACCAAAGGGAGTTAACCTCTAAGCACATATGATAAATTACTTGACATTAGAAGTGTAACAGAGAAATGATGAGGACCTCCTTGTTAAGAAAAGTATGTTGTCAAAAACTTTGGCATGATGGATTATATTGAAGCAGTTGAGAAGGACTCCTCTTTAGACACTGATTTGATGGATCCTATGATGAGCAGACAATCTGTTGAATTCTTGCTTTGCATTATGTACTCTAGAGCCTGGACATGTATATTGAATTGCTACTAAATATGTGTTGAGATATCTACATGAAACTATTAATCATGGAGTGAGACACACTGTTGGAAACTTGATGGATACACCGATGCCAACTGAGACTGAAAATGTCGTTAACAGGAAAAGCACATTTGGGTGCTACAGTAGCTTGAGATCTGCAATGAATTCTTGGATGAGCTAGAAACAAAGGTTTGTTGCTTTGAGGATAGCAAAGGCATTGTGGTTGAGAAAGCTCTTTGGAGAGTTGTTTGAGTATGTGCTTGGCACGACTATGATAGACTGTGATATTAAGAGTGGGATCCAACTTTCAGGGAATCTTGTGTTTTATGATCGGTCCAAGCATACTGATATTAGATATCACTATATCCTGGATATGGTGCAAAGGGAGAAGTAGGGCTCCGACAGTGATTTGTTGTGGAATTGAAGCAATGAGGCTTCACCAAATAAGTTGATAGCTAACATTCTTACCAAGCATTTGCCAAAAGGGGAGTTATTGGTCTTCAGAGAGCAGCTTGGACAGATGGATGTGACCCTCCTGGGAAAGGATCACAGTTGATCGAGGACACTCAGTTATGCTCTTCTCCCCTGTTTGAGCTCCCAGGGAGAGGAATTGAGCCGAAGAGCTCCTAGGGTTGAGGAATCTCTAGACAATAGGTGTGTGTGATCCCTACCATTTGCGGTAGGTTAGATATCTCTCCTATGGTCACTGTAGGCTGTGTGATCCTTGTCTTCTATGATAAGTTAGGTATCTCCCCCATCAGGTCTAGCAGAGTATACCCTAGTTGGCATCCTACCCACAAGCTGGGCTTGTTGGGATTGTACCTCCTCATCTGGCCAATGGGTCAGGAGACTTGGTTGTGTGTGATCCTTACCACTAGTAAGTCAGGTATCTCCCACAAGTTGGAGGATGCAGGTGTTCTACCACTTGACTCTTGAGGGTCAATGTGAGAAGATCAACAGACAATAGGATAGAGTGTGATCCTTACCTCTTATAGTATGTGGTATCATGCCTATTGTCGATTGGATATATAGGGTGGTAGATTTAATCTTCCCTATTGTCCATGGATAGAGGATGGTAGTCAGAGTTCCCCTATGATGATTCTTCTTCTATAGATCATAACATCATTGTTTAGTTGATGATCAAAGGAAAGACAAGTTGAAACGAGATGTGATGTGATGGATGTCTTGTTGATGCAGCTACGATGAAGGACATGGAACTTGACCTAGAGACCCATAGGGTTTGGAGGATCTAATCGATTTCCCCTACTATCGATTGTGAATTGTTCTTCTTCTATGAGATGAAATGAGATGAGTTGAGACATGATGCAGCAGACCTGTACATATGAGATGAGACTTATGATGCAGATAGAAATTCCTCCCTAGCTGAGAGGGAGTGTTGAAATTTGAGCAGCTTCAGGGTGAATTTTCCCAAGGAAACCCAAAGGGAAACCCAGCTACCCCAAAGGAAGTCCAACTACCCGAAAGAAGAATTTAAATTGGCAAAAAGGAAAATATTATTATATGTTTGGCACTCCTCTAATTATTATTATATTGTTATGACAATTTTTTATTGTTAAGATTAAGTCAGCCTCTCCAATATGAAAGATCACCAAACCTCTTTGGCTCATCTCACACATATATAAGAGGCCTCATGTATCATGCTACACTCACAAGATCAACATCATGATTTGAAATTTCAATGACAGTTGTGACATACATTTGATGATTCGTTATTTCATCTGTGACTTGTTAGCCATATGTCGCTCACTCTTATCTATGGATCACATTACATCTCAGTGTGGCACGCATTTGTATATTTCAGTAAGTTTGCACTCTTCAAAAGTGGTACGCACTTAATTCCTGTAGCTCGCACTCTTCAACAGTGGCTCACTCTTTGTGTAGCTCGGTCTGTAGCATATCTCTGTGTGGCTCACTCAATGACTCGCACTTCATCACAGTAGCTCACATATATCTATGGCACGCATTCCTTATCTCTGTAGTTTGTATGGTGACCCGTTCTTTTCCTTTTCCACAGTGGCTCGTATTTCTCTATATAGTTCGCATTGTTTACCACATGACTTGCATTATATTTTCTACAGCTTGTTTTGTATACGTTGTGGTTCACATTGAGGCTCGCGTGGTCCATATTTACTCTGTGGAACGCTTTACCTTTGACGCTCACTCTATACTCTATATTCAGTAACACAGTACTCTCGATGACCATGATCTATGACTATGACCTTTATGACGATATGGCAATGACCTGTGATATGGTTATAATAATATATGGCAGAGTGAATTTTATATATGGCATGGCAACAAACATTGTTATGGCAACAAATTTGAAAAGATTATAATCTGATGAATGTCATAACAATGACCTAATGATATATATTTGCATCAATGATCTAGACTGAATCTATGACCTAATCTTGGCTTGGAGACATAACACTAATTTATACTACAAGAACCCTTAAGATGTTATTTATATGACAGTGACATGGCAATAATCTTGATATGGCAGACTTGGCAGTAAACTCTATATGGCATGCATGGCAGTGATCTTGATATGGCAGGTTTGACAGTAACCTTTGGTATATGGCAGTGACACTCTATGACTTATCTCCATGATGATGAATGATGCATAACAGTAATCTTGATATGACAAAGTCCATGACATGACAGTATGACAGTTCTAACATGATGGATGGCAAATGTGACAGTGTCACTACAGCAGATGTGATATTGTGTATGACAGAGATAACATTTGATGACACTTGACAGTACTGATTTGTGACAGTGATGATGTTCCTTGACAGTGATGACCTCTGATAGTGATGACACTTATACCTATGGCATGGATGATACTTTGTGTGACATTTATATGGCAGCAGCTCTCTAGAGATCAGATTGTTCAGTTCACAAACAAAGTTGTGAACTGACCTGGGTTGGCCCTAGGAGGCCTGATGGGATTGTTGTATCTCAACTAAACAATTGATGAATATCTAATAAAAGAAGAATCTAATTAAGTTTTCCCCCTTGTGGGATTTTGCCCTCATCTCTGACCTAAATCCCAGTGTCTCTCTTATGCATGCTTTTCTTCTACTGTTCTTTATTGTCCCACTGCAATGTTGATGTTATTGTTCTCTGCCCATAATTGCTACTGATGATATGATGTAATGAGGTGAATGCAATGTGTAAATGATGAAAAGTTTTGAAAATGCAATTATCTACAGCAGAGAACAAGCAAGCCCTAAAAATTAACAAACTTTAAAGCCTGTTGGAGCATCCGTGTAGTTATTGTTGCGGTCCCTTGTAGCAGACTTGATAAAGACTTGGAACAGACCTTGTAGACAAATTGAAGGAGTTCTCTTGGAAGCATTCTTAACCATCTATTGAAGCAATCTTGGAAGTCCTTTTAAAGACAAAATATGGTGACATTATGTGGAGCAGACTTGGTATTCTTGAGGAAGCGGTCTTGAAGATAGTGAAGATCCTATTGAGCTGTCTTTGAAGGCATCTTGGAGTATCACTTGAGCAGACCTCAAAGTGGTTTCTTTGAAGACTTCTCGGAGCAGCATGTAAAGCACCTATGAAGTAGTATGTCAAGAAGTTATTGCAGCAGGTTTGAAGTCATTTCAATGATGTTCTAAAGCAGTGTTTTTGGAAAGATTGAAGGTTGGAGCCTTGAGAAAGAACCAGGTTGGAGCCTGGATTTATTCTTGAGGATTGGAGTCCTTAGAAGAGGTTGGAGCCTAGGTTGACATTTGAGGGTTGGAGTCCTCATTCAAGGTTGGAGCCTTGAAGGAATTGAAGGTTTTGTTGTTCACATTGGAGCTTCAATATTTATATAAGAGGATTGGAGTCCTCATTATTTTCATTAATAGGAGTATTTTTTATTCTACATCTTTGTGTTCTGGTGTATTTTGTGAAAAGATCTTAACTAGAATAATCTAACAATTGAAAGAAACATTGATTCACCCCCCCACCCTCAATATTTCCAACATATCCATGGGTTAACTTGCATTGTTTTGGGCTCGGACTTGCACACTCCTTCAGCTCTCCTTTAAGGCTCATTCAAGACAATGTTCTGAGCTTCTGCAAGCATAATTCAGCTCTACTAGAGACACCTAATCTCAGCCTTACTCAACCCCTGGTCGAGGCATCTTCTGTTATGATCTTGAGGCTGTCCCTTGGCTAATTCGGAGCATACTAAGGGCTAATTCACACCTGGACAAAGACTCGTCTCAGCCCTCCTTCTGTGACAGATTTGAACGAAAATCAAGTACAACTTTTTAGTAGGTCTATCCATACCTGCAGTCAAGGAAACTTAAGGGCTGGTTGGTGTAGAAAAAAGGGAGAATTTGTCACCCCCACCCTTCAGGGCAGATTTGGAAATTATCACTGAGGCATCTTCAAAGCAAGGTTAAGGAGCAGCATTTATTATTTGATTGGAACCTGTCTAAAGTGAAATTTGAAGAAAAGATGAAGTTTGTTGAAGGCATCAGTATTAAGCATTGCAAACAGAGGTATGACCTGTCAATTTGTTACACTGTGTTATACTATGAGTTGAAAGCTAGGGTTTGTACAATAGCAGAGGCAGTTCTGAAATTTTGAAGATTTGCTAAAGTTGTTGGCACACCATTGCATATCTTGAGCATTCATCAGCAGAGGGGTTTATTTGAAAATCATTGTAAGTGGGTCTTTGTCCCTGGTGCGGTAGCTCACATTTATTCTTTTATCTTTTATATTCAAAGTGGTTGGGTGGTGCAAGGCGGAGAGTGAAGTCTCCCTCAGGTTGGAGCCTGAAAATACTTCAAGGTGGCAGGGTGGTGCTAGAGCAAGTTGGAGCTGCAGGGTGTTGGAGCATTCTTTCAGTTGGAGCTGTTAAAATCAGGGTTTTGGAGCGTTCTTCCAGTTGGAGTTGGTAAAACTAGGGTGTTGGAGCATCCTTTCAGAAGTTGGAGCTTCCTGATAGACATAATGCCTTTCTAGAATACTAGGAAGTTGGAGGTTCCCATTCAGTTGGAGATAAGAAATACTGTACTCATAAATTATTAGAAAAGAATTCAATGGTTTTTCTCCCAAAAGGGTTTCCACCTAAAATTTCTTGTGTATTGTTCTTGTGATGTGTTGCTGATCTATTCTTTGATTTGATGCTAATGCTCTGAAAATTAATAATTAACTATTGAAGTAAAATACTGATTCACCCCCCTCTCAGTATTTCCAACAGTTATCATTGTTATAAAGTGTAATTTCAGATTTGGTTATTAGCTGATAAGTTGCCCTAAAAGGGATGAAATTTATTCCTTTCGTTTGATATCTTTTCATCTTGAATTGTGAGAAATTTGGGTTATTTCGAAGTAAAACATTGTACTCTTTCCAGTGCTGTTTTGTACCTTGTTTTGCAGCCCTAAGGCTGAAATTTCACAGGGCTAACATCCAAGAAACCTAATAAGCTGAGGGTGGAATTTCAGTTTTGCATTGAATTTTGAATTCTGAGAATTTTCCATATTGCATTGCTTGGCTCTCACATTGAATCCCAACTACGACACTGAGAAGGGACTCAATATTGAACCTACACATAGATTACCTCCTCACATGGACGGAGATTTCAGGTGGGAAGAAGATTGCATTGAGCATGATATTTTGGAGGAGAACCAACCTTGACAAGGTGGAAGGGGGCTTTTAGAGTTTTCCACTTCCACTGGGGTGATTGGAAATTTTGGAGGCTATGATGTGATCAAAGATTGTGGGCCTAAGAAGCCCTGAGATTGGAGGTCAACACATGGAACAGTATACACTATTCTGCAACAGTTAAGACGTGAGGCTCCTCTTTTGGGTTACTTCATCCTCTTGTCGTGAGAGGAACTAGAGCAGATAGGGGAATGCATTGACTTTGAAGAAGAGTAGGCTTGAACAGTCCAGAGCAGAGGCATTGGTGCATCTGCATACTAACCGTCATCTGATGTACAGGGCAAAGGAAGAGTAATGCAGGAAGACAAAGATGTGGGATGTATTCTGTAATGATATGTTATCTACAGCACCATTGAGTTGGCATTGGCCAAGTTGAATTTCAATGAACTGGTTCTAAAGGCAGTTGCTTTTCATGATGTTGATCCTCTTCAGGGTTCATCCTCCACCATGAACCCTGAAGAGGAGGTAGGGAACAGTTTCAGTGGTGATGATCTTAATAAATTTGATGAGTATGAGATGGAGGATGAATTATATCCCATGACTCGTCAGTGGTCACCCATGAGATTCTTCTAGGAATATACTCTATTTTTATTTTCCACTGGCATTCCATTTATAGTGTGATGGTATATTAGTATAATATATCAGGTTTCAGTTTCATCATTTTATCTCATCTTAATCTATGTAATACATTTTGATCAATGAATGAGAAAACTAGAGAACAATGATCATTTGATGTAGGTATATTATCTAATTGTTGATATATATGAACTTTCCTATGTGTCCTGTGAGAGGCCTACATCCCTGTGTTGGACACTCAAATTCCCGTGTCAAGTGACTTAGCTTGTGATATCTCATTGTTTATTGAGCCTATGAAGTTTGTCATAGGTAAGGTATCTCCAAACAAGTTGCAAGCCCTGAGTAATTTTAATGGTATAAACAGCCCTTAGTGGTGACATCTATACGAAAGGAAGAACCCACTTTGTCAATTAAGGGTCAGTTGCCAACCCAAAAAAAGTGTTATGGCACTAGATCAACAAAGAATTGATATTTACAATCATCAATACATTTTGGCACATTTTACGCAAGGTGGTACCTGAGAAAGTACATGCTCCACTTTTTACCCATTTCAAATATTGCATTGGACAATTCCTACCAGGTTCCTTGCAATGTGCCAAACATAAGTCTCTTTCCTCCACAATTTTAAAATAGTTTGTGGAGATGAAATTTGATTTTTTGGGCAGGTCACTGTTTACATAAAATATGAAGCTAAGAATAGCCCTAATAATTTGTAACATTTTATAAAAATGAGAAGCAGAAAAATAGGGGAGTATCCTTTAAATACCTTCCAATATTGTGTAATAGGCCTCCTTTGATGTTGACTCTATTTCTGGATATGGCATCAATGAAAAAATACTGCTCAAGTGAAGATATAGTCAGAGAACATAGCCTTTGACGTTCAATCTATATCCCACGTCCCAGGAACCTTTTGGTCTCAAAATGGTTGAAACTTTTTTGAAAATACATCTTCACTCTCCAAATGCACTCTAAATCCTTCGACAACTGAAAACTCCCACTTGCAGTCCAAAACATCAAGTAAAATGGCAAATGGTGAAAAAAATTCAACCTCTCTTACCACCACTCATCAAGTTGGCAATATAGGCCGGTGAAGTTGTGTTGCAACTTGTGAGTTCGACCAAAAGTATCCACTCAACAAGCCAAGTCCATGACTCAAGTTGATTTCCTGAAACTTGTCAAGTTTCCAGAAGTCCTGTTTCACTCTTTGGTTTAGAATTACATCTCACAAGATAGTAGTGCCTATTGAATTTGGTATCACCAATAATCCTTGCAAGAACAAAACCCATCCCTGAAATAATGGAAGAGATTTGCATCCCGGACAATGATTTCCCGTCCAACAATCTTGGAGATGAACTTAATAGCAGTGTGGCAGTTACCACATACACTAAGGTTTTTCATGACTCGAATTGGTGTCCCAGAAGGCGTGTTAATAATTCCAAATGCTATAGCCAGCTTCTCACTGTGAAAGCCAATAGAGCTTTCTTTCCGTTGGTCTGACACATTGTGCAGGACAAAGTTTGTGTTGTCTACATACCCAGCTCTCTTCATTTTATCTGCCAGTTTCTCCAGTGCTGCATAACTTTTCTCCCACTGTGCATGTGATCTATCTTCAGCTCTGAATTTATGCACTTTGTTGTTGACCACAATCCAGCTATATCCCGCTGTCTTCTTTACTCCCCTCTCTTCCATAAGTTTTGCTATGGTTGCAACATCATCCCAACTACCAGCAGCAGCATAGATGTTTGACAGCATTACATACGGTCCTGGATATTGTGGTTCAACCTCCATAAGGGTTTCTGCTACTTGTTTACCTAGCTTCATATTTCCATGAATCTCACAACCAGCAAGCAAAGATGCCCACATCATACCATCAGGCTCAACTGGTAAGTTATTAATAAACTCTTCTGCTTCTTCCAGGCACCCAGAACGAGCAAGAAGATCAACCATACAAGAAAAGTGTTCTGCACGAGGGGTAACACCATAATCTTCACTCATGGAGTTAAAGTAGCGACGGCCCTCATCCACTAAACCGGCATAGCGGCATGCTGAGAAAAGACCAACAAAGGTGATGTGATTAGGCTTTATGCCTGCACGCACCATATGTTCAAAGAGTCCAATGGCCTGGTCCGGAAGTCCATTGAGAGCACATCCTGAGATGATGGCATTCCAAGAAACCAAATTGCGTGTATGCATTATGTTGAATACATGACATGCATTCGCTATGTTCCCACATTTCGCATACATGTCAAGAAGGGCACTCCCTACAAGGAAATCAACTTCATATCCACTTCTGATAATATAGGCGTGGACATCCTCACCCCATGCTAGGCATGCTAGGTCAGCACAAGAGCAGAGAACACTAGCATACGTTACCTCATCCGGCTTGATGCCTGCCAGCAGCATTTCCCTAAACAAATTCAAGGCCTCCTCACCATAACCATTATGAGCATATCCTGTTATCATTGTAGTCCATAAGACCTCGTCTCTCTCGGTCATTTTGTCAAACACCTGCCGTGCATCACATACATTCCCAAATCTCACACATGCACTTAGAAAACTGGCAAGCGTGACCTGATCTGGCACCAGGTTTTCACGTTCCATTCGATGAAACAATGCCAAGGTCTCCTCTGCAAGACCATTCCGAACATACCCTGCAATCATTGCATTCCACGACACCACATTTCGTTCTATCATTTCGTCAAACACTTGGCGTGCGTCCTCCATACTTCCACATTTTGCATACATATCCAGAAGAGCATTTTGTAGATATACATTCGCCTCATCTCCAGTCCTAAAACCGCGACCATGCACCTGTTTTCCCAACTGCAGATCCATCAACGTTGCACAAGCTGACAGAACACTCACAAACGTAAACTTATCAAACCTAACCCCTGCCCTCTGCATTTCCATAAACAACTTCACTGCCTCCTCAGCTCCTCCACTCCGTGCATACCCCGCAATCATCGAATTCCATGACACCCCATCTCGATTCGGCATTTCTTCAAACAATTTGCGCGCCTCCTCCACCATTTCTTCCTTCAAATATCCTGCGATCATGATATTCCAGGAAAACACATCTTTTTTTGACATTTTGTCAAACAAGTGACGTGCATCGTTCAGCTTACCGCATTTCGCATATAAATCCACAAGACGATTCATTATGTAGCAGTGAACCTTGAATCCACTTGCATTCATATGGCTTTCAACCCTTCTGCCTTCCACCAAATTCTTCTTATTTATGCACAATTGTAGAATACATCCATAAGCATCCTTGCCAACCCTCACGTCATGCTGCTTCATTTCATTAAGTAAGTCCACTGCTTTCTTCAATTGGCCACGTTTGCACAATCTGAAGACTGCATTTTCATTTGGCTTTCGTTCTTTACACTCCATGCTTGAATCCGTCCGCTTTTCTCGATGGGCTATGAGAGAAATATCTCTCTGGACTTCCACGTGAATGTAAGTCCAGGGTGCGAACACGCTCTGAGCGAGAAAAACAACTGGGTTTCCAAAAGGACCTTGGTGTCCGAGTTTGTTGTGGGTTGATTGCTTCATTATTCATGGTTTAGAATATATACACACAGTATATGCCAACGGGAAACATTTTTTATTGATAGGTTTGAACAATGTTAGCGGAAACAGAGTTACCTTGATTTTGTGTATGTCCGGCATCCCGAACCTCCTCTAGGACCACGGTGCTAATAAAAGTATTAGTCAAAGCCAAGCCCAATAATTGGCAGAGCAGAGTCATATTCTCTAGCATCATTGCTCACATTGGCAGAGGAAAGGGATGATGACAGTTTGCATGGGATACTCCACGCTCTTTATACAACGCATTGCTGGTTCTGTTCACTTTCCTGACATTGGCTTCCATGGAGAGGGAGGTAGACACGGATCCTTTGCAAGCATGCTATGCACTCAAAGAATAAGTAATTTGGTATATTGCGAGTTGGAAAGTGAAGTATCGTACTCTGCATCAGGTATGGAATTTGCGGGGCATTTTGCCTGTTATAGCTCATCAAATACATTTAAAATTTTCATGTTTCCGTTATGGTGTGTTTGAATAGTGTGAAAAGTGTGTAAAAAGTATTTTCTATGGTTTAGTTTATTTAGGTAAACCTATGGTTTCTATCTTACATGGAACGATGAAAGTATTGTTTGAGATTTTCAACTTCAATCTACAGAGAGGTTACAACATCGGGCATATTCGTGAAAGTTTCATAGAGTAAAATTAAAATTATTAACATGGGGTGAAATGGTATTAAGTTGAGACGTATTATTGAAAAGGTTTGGGAGGACAAAGAAGAAGTATTTTGTTGTTTTGTTGATTTCAAAAAGGCATTTGACACAATCCCTAGAGATAAGTTGTGGCGTAGAATGGAAGAACTTGACATTCCTTTGCATGATAGAGTCGTTGTCCATAGACTTTATGAAGAGGTGAAAGTCAAAATTAGAAACTCATATTTCAAAAAGCTTTAGAAGTGACATTGGAGTCATGCAAGGTTGCCCTCTATCCCCTATTCTTTTTGGTTTATATATTGATAAACTAGAAGAGTGGTTAAATCTGCAAGGTGGAGATGGTGTTCAGGTGGGGGAGTTTGTGCTAATGCTTCTTTTATATGCTGATGATCTTGTATTGATTTCTAAATCGACCCATGGATTGCAGATGCACCTATATGCCCTTGAGTATTTTTGTAGAGCAGTGGGGATGTAAGTCAATACTAGCAAGACCAAAATAATGATTTTCTCTAATAAAATGAAACAGAGCCAGCATACGTTCTTCTTTGAAAGCAACATTCTTGAAGAAGTAAATGAGTACAAGTATTGTTGGAAATACTGAGAGGGGGGTGAACTAGTGTTTCTTTTCAATTGTTAAATTTACTAGTTAAGATTCTTCACAATCACACACAGAGAAGTAAATAATAAGGATTTTATTATAAATAATTGAGGACACCAATCCTCTTTTACAAAAAATTGTGTACAATGATAATTGTGGGCATCAACCCTTTTATCTTTTAGGCTCCAACCTGTTTCCAAGCACCAACTTGGACTTTCGTGAGGCTTTGACCTCTAAGGCTCCAACCCTATCTTTTTATGTTTTAGAGGCTCCAACCCTTGAGATTTCTCAGGATATATTATTCACAACTTTGTCCTGCTCTTCACATGTCTGTTTGCTTCAACAGAGTACAGCCAGATCCATCCCCTGATGCTGCAGTACCTTCCCTTACTGGCGATCTAAGGCTTCCTTCACACCTTAATGCACTAGTTCTTCCACAGAGCTCCTTCACAAAACTACTCTTACGGTCTGCACTTCTGTCGAGCTACAAAAAATTTGCTCCTTTGCACATTCATTGTAACTCTGAGTTACTCATTAATGCCCGCTTCACCTGGTACAATCCTTTCAAACGTGTTTATCCACAGAACAGTTCTTTACTTGGACAAATGTCTCACAGGTTTGAGCTTTTACGATTTCATTTGTTTCAGATATCTAGTGATCAACCTCTCTGTCTTTTGTCCTCCTTTTTAAGTTCATGAGTTGTGAATTGCCTCTTCTTTTCTATAATAATCCCCAAGACTCACTTGAAATGAAGTGTTTAAGTTGTATATATATATATATATATATATATATATATATATATATATATATATATATATATATATATAGATATATATATATATATATATATATATATATATGAGTTTCGCCAATAAACAAAAAGACATGTTCATTGGAGGAGAGGCTGACTTGTGCATGAGGTGGCACATTAAAAATATATCGAAGGGGTGTTTTAATGATATTCAACCATAAAATTGTTATTTACGGAAGCCACATAGTAACATAGCTAAAGCCACATTACACTGGATGACAGGTGGTCCCACCTGCCACATCATCACCTTAATCACACAATCGCAACCTCATGAATATCTAAGGTTTTTCAAGTTGTGCACATGTTCTTTCTTTTGATTCAACATTGTCGATGCCCCTACTTCTGACAGATGCAATATTCCAACAAGCTCTTTTTTATACTTTCAATCGGGTCTGCATCAAGCCCTAACCATTGACAGATGCGACATTATATTAAACTTACTTTGATAAGACGTTGCGTCCACAACCAAATCGCAATCGAAGGTTTTATGATGTCATTCCTTTGAAACTTGCGATACGGCAGATGCGATATTATATTAAGTCATATTATAATGGAGTAGTTGGGTCTGTAATACATATTGCAATCGGAGGTATTGGCGTGACAAGGCTTCAAGACTTGAGATGTAGTGGATGCGATATTGCATATAACATGTTATAATGGAACAATCGGGTCCGCGTCTCATATCGCAATCAGAGATATTAATGTGACAATGCTTCAAAACTTGCGATGTAGGCGAATGTGATATTACATTAGAGCTAGTATAATAAAATCAATCGGGTCTGCATTAATGGGTATTAATAAAGATATGGGTGAGAAGCTTCTAAGAGATGAGGATCAACTCTGTTTTAATCTTAGCCATTGATTAGGGACTTAATCTCGGTCGTTATTTCATCAACAAGAAAAGTATAAGAGAAGACTTGAGAGTCATTTGGAGATACACTGGGTAAATACTCAGTAATCCGAGGGAAATCAATTCTCAAGGAGGAGTTTGATTTTAGAGGGAGAGTTGTAGGGTGAAGGAAGAGGAGGGCATCAGCATCAGTCAGAGACTGAGGAGGAGGTGACACAGAGCATTCTAGGGACAGCGCAAAGGGAAGATCAGAGAGATAGTGTAGTTGGAGATGCAGGCCTCACATAGAGAAGGATAGAGGGTCTCTAGGGTGTCAGAAATTCTCCAAGTAGAGGAGAACAATTGTCTCGGGTGTTTCTCTCAAAAGTGTCTCAATATTTTGTAGAATTGTTCCTTGTAAAGATAATGTCGTTGAAGATTAAGAAATAAACCCTCATCTATTGCACCAGTTTTCTCGCAATGGTTTTTTCCAAGGATAATTGTCCAAAAATAACTGTGTTGATGTGATTGATTATTGTGCTTGTATATCATTGTTATTTTCTCTATGTTATTGTGTGATAACTGCAGTAGAATTTATTTTAATGTTTACTGAAGGATTTTGTAAATAACTTATTGTGGAAGATAAGTAGGAGAAATAAATCAGTTACTACAGTAGAATTTCGTGTTAGAAATTTTCACATGGTATCATAGTAGAGATCGAGCGACAGGATTAGAGAATCCGCTATGAGTCAGGAGCATGATGTCGAGCCAGCAACTCATAAGGACTCACACAGTTCTTCAGGGAAAGAGGAAAGCACGAAGAACATGGATCATGATTATAATATGTTAGCTTCTAGACTGGAAGAAGAAATCGCTTGCTTAACAAGTTCTGCCTCCTCTGAGGTTTGGTATATTGATAGTGGAACTTCTGCGCACATGACAAGAATACAAGAATGTTTTTCGAATTAACAGGGAGAACATATGAACTTCCAAATCACCCTCACCATGGGAAATAAGTCAAAATGTACCCCATAGGAAGACGTACTATAGTCTTTCAAATAGAAGCAGGGGATCGGCTCTGAGCAACCAATGTGCTACATGTGCCAGAATTGGGGATGAACTTACTCTCTATATCTCAGCTACAAAACAAGGGCTATGATGTTTTCTTCATTAGGAAGAAGGTATATGTCAAACACCCAAGTTGGAAAAAGAAGGTCCAAATTGGAGTCAGAAGTAACAGGTTGTATAAATTACAGCTAGAATCTCCAATGGCACTAATAAGCAGCAGTGGGGAAAAGGATTTGAATGAACAATGGCATAGGAGGATGGGACACTTACACCATGGGGATCTAAGAATTCTCAGAAGAACATTCACGGGAGTTCTAGAGTTGAGTACCAAACGAGACGAT
This sequence comes from Pinus taeda, assembly GCA_000404065.3. NCBI lineage: Eukaryota > Viridiplantae > Streptophyta > Pinopsida > Pinales > Pinaceae > Pinus > Pinus taeda. The sequence goes on along the minus strand of APFE030275703.1, from coordinate 64,446 downwards.
GTATGCAGAGGGTGCGCACTAGGAGGGTACACCAAAGCGGCTTATTCCGAAAGTAACAATAGGGCTAAGAGTGTTTTGAGATCGATACACTCAGATATTTGTGAACCCATGCCCACAAAAAGCTCTTAGTGGTGCCGAATACTTTGTCACCTTCATTGATGACCATTCCAGAAAGACATGGATCTACTTTCTAAAAACCAAGGATGAGGTTTTTGGTCGATTCAAAGAGTTTAAGGCTCTAGTTGAGAATCTGGCAGGAAAGAGGATAAAGGTGTTGCGCTTAGACAATGGTGGAGAATACATTGACAAGGACTTCACTGAATTTTACGCAAGGGAAGGCATCAGAAGAGAGTGGACATATACTTATAATCCGGAGCAGAATGGAGTAGCAGAAAGGAAGAACAAGACTATTGTTGAAGCAATCAGGGTGATGTTGTATGATCAGGATATGCCCAAATTCCTATGGGAAGAAGCATGCAGCACGACAATTTATGTCCAGAACATGACTCCTCACAGGGCATTAGATAACATTACTCCAGAGAGTGTCTTCACAGTAAGAATCCTGAAGTGAGCCATTTTAGGATATTTGGGAGTTTGGAATACTGCCATATACCAGAGGAAGAAATTGGATCAAACTGTAGAAAAAGGATATCTTGTGGGATATAGCGAGAATGCTAAGGAATATAGAGTCTATCTTCTAGGAAATAGGAAGATCGTAGTTCGACAGGATGTAAAGTTTATGGAGGACAGAGATTTCAGGAAATTTCAAGAAATGCCTTCCGAAGAGCAATCAAAGGATGATCCATTAGTTTAGCCACTTCAACCAGCAAAAACTAGCACTAGTATTTCTCTTAAAGACAACTCCAAAGGTATCACAACAGGTGGAGTCTTAGGAAGAGGAGAAGCAGATAGATCTACCCATTACTAGTGGAAGAATGAGTTGGGAACTTTGACAGATACTATGGGGTGCAGAGGATTTTGTTGGTGCACCCAGGAACGGAAAAGGGAGCATAGGCAGCGAGACAGGTACCAAGCCTTGGTGGCTTAAGTTGGAGAACCCTCAAGTTTTGAGGAGGTCGTTCAGCATCAAGTATGGGTAGATGTTATGGTGAAGGAATACAGTTCCATAATGGTCAATGATGTCTGGGAAGTGGTACCTAGGCCTCAGGACAAGTCAGTTGTAGGTTTGAGATGGATCTACAAGACCAAATATGTTGCAGATGGTAATGTGGAAAAATACAAAGCCAGGTTTGTGGCTGAGAAATATGCTCAGAAGGAAGGGATAGACTACGAAGAAACCTTCACTCCAGTAGCCATGTATACTCCTATTAGATCCGTGATATCCCTTGCAGCATAGATGGGGTGGGAGATTCACCAGATGGACATCAAGACTGCGTTCTTGAATGGGGTGATAAAAGAAGAAGTATACATTGAACAACCAGAGGGTTTTGAGACACATGAGAAGAATTCTCATGTATATAGGTTGAAGAAAGCCTTGTATGGGCTTAAGCAGGTGCCTAGAGCATGGTACGATCGAATTGATGGTTACTTGCAGAAGGTGGGATTCGTCAAGAGTGATGCGGATCCTAACCTCTACTATCTGTTTGTAAAGAATGAGCCTCTAATCTTGGCGTTATATGTGGATAATGTTTTTCTAACATACTCATCTAGGCTTATCAAAGATTACAAGGAAAACCTAGCCACATAATTCGACATGAAGGATTTGGGACGGATGCATTATTTCCTGGAGTTGGAAGTTTGGCAGCAGAAGGGTGGAATTTTCCTTAGACAAGGGAGATACACTATAGAGATTTTTAAAAGGTTTAGAATGCAGGATTATAGACCTATGGCTACTCCAATGATTACCAATTGGAAGAAGATTGATGCATTTGAAGATAACGAAGTTGATCCCACCTTGTACAGGCAGCTCATAGGGTCCTTGATGTATCTGGTCAACACCATGCCAGACATTTGTTACAGTGTCAACACCCTCAATCAGTTCATGGTGGAACCAAAGAGGGCACACTAGGTAACAGCCAAGCATGTTCTTAGATATATATGAGGAACAGTCGAGCATGGACTAATGTACACAAAAGGTAATGACATTAGGCTGATTCAGTTCATTAACGCAAATTGGGGTGGAAGTTCAATAGATTGGAAAAGTACTACTGGGTACTTTTCAACATTGGATTGGGAATGACCTCCTAGTGTAGTAGGAAACATAAAACCATAGCTCTGAGCTCAGCTAAAGATGAATATATTGTAGCTAGCACAACTTCGTGTGAAGCCATATGGCTTAGGAAATTGCTTGTGAACCTATTTAGGAGAAGGATGGAATCGACCAATATTTTGTGTGATAATCAAAGTTGCATCAAGTTCTCTAAGAATCCAGTTTTTCATGATCGATCGAAGCACGTTGACATCAAGTGTCACTTTATTAGAGACTGTGTCCAACGAGGGGCAGTACAGTTAAGGTACACCCCAATAGGAGAATAGGTGGCAGACATTCTCACCAAGGCTCTAGGAAGAACAAAGTTCGTTTATTTCAGGGAGAAAATGGGGATGGTTGAGAATCTGTTTCAGTAGCAGAAGTGGATAGTACAGGGAATTGCAATATAACAGTTAGTAGTGACAATGCTATGGGCAGTATGATGCAACATATTTAGAGGGAGTTGCAATATAGATGCAGCAGTACAGGTTATAGTAGCGTAGTAGATGAGGGGAAACAAGTCACACATCAACAACGCACAGGACCGATGTCGTGGATCAATGTGATGCTTCTATTAGGAAGCATTGCTAGAGCACATTCCTCGCTAATAGGGAGTGTTGATTTTGAGTAGCATCGGATGTGATCTAGCTCCAAAATTTTGTGGAGGGACTAGAATACATGAGATCTCCAAGACCCGGAAATCATTTGCAGAAATTTCACCCGGATTATGAGTTATTAAAATAATTAATATTTTTAATGGGGTTCCTAAGTCTAAACTTAGGAAAATAAAAATATTAATGGGTATTAATAAATATATGGGTGAGAAACTTCTAAGAGACGAGGATCAAGTTTGTTTAATCTTAGCCGTTGATTATGGACTTAATCTCAGTCGTTGATTCATCAATAAGAAAAGTATAAGAGAAGATTTGAGAGTCATTTGGATATACATTGGGCAAATACTCAATAACTTGAGGGAAATCGATTCTCAAGGAGAAGGAGTTTGCTTTCAGAGGGAGAGTTGTAAGATGAAGGAAGAGGAGGGCATCAACATTAGTCAGAGACTAAGGAGGAGGCGACGTAGAGCATTCTAGGGACAACGCAGAGGGAATATCAGAGAGACAGTGCAGCTGGAGGCATAGGCCTCACGCAGAAGTGACAGGGAGAAGGATAGAGGGTCTCCGGGGTGTCAGAAATTATCCAAGTAGAGGAGAAAAATTGTCTTAGGTGTTTTTCTCAGAATTGTCTCAATATTCTGTAGAATCTTTCCTTGCAAAGAGATTGTTGCTGAAGATTAATAAATAAACCCTCATCTGCTGCACCGGTTTTCCCGCATTGGGTTTTTCTAGGGAGAAGTGTCCAAAAACAACTGTGTTGATGTGATTGATTCTTGTGCTTGTATATCAATGTTATTTTCTCTATGCTATTATGTGATAATTACAATAGGATTTATTTTAATGTTTACTAAAGGGTTTTGTAAATAACTTATTGTGGAAGATAAGTAGGAGAAATAAATCAGTTACTGCAGTAGAATTTCGTGTTAGAAATTTTCACACGATGTTCCTTTGTTATCATTGTTTTCTTCCTTGCATCGCTTATTGGCTTCATGATGGCTTTCGATGGCTTCTGATAGCTTTTTGATGGCTTCTTCTCTTTACTCTTTATCTTTCTCTTCTGATGGCTTCTTCTCTTTACTCTTTCTCTTTCTCTTTCAAAGGCTTCCAATATCTTTCCTCCTTGGGTCCACTGCTTCTATTCTATCTATATATATATTCAATTCATATGATGTATTAAATCCTTATGGCCAACAATGACAACACTGGTATCTCAACCATCTCCCTCTTTGTCATTGATGGCAATATACTTCTTTTCATGGATCCTTTCCTTGTTGTAATCTCCTTTTCCTAGATCCTCTCCTTGTTGTAATCTCTCCCCCTTTGGCATCAATGGAAAATGGGGTGTCAAAATATTCCCCCTATCATGGTGCTTCTACTCTAGTCAACGTGTTCTCTTAATGTGATGCAAGAGCAATGACCCCCATATTATGGCAGAGATGTTCAAATTTTTCTCGTGGTAATGGTTTTGTGAAGATTGTTAGTGTCGGTACCTTCATCGCTCCATAAGTGATCAAAATTCTCTTTTTGCATGCATTTTAGGTGTCCCATCTGATCAACTACATTCCATTAGGTCATGGATCGTCTGATGGTAGTGGTTCTTTATCAAATTCCCTCATGCTTTACATTTGTTGTCCTATTTCCATATGTGCAAATCATTTGCTATCATTTTTATTTCATTTCAGTTGCAAAAGTCATTTTAGGGTTTTCAAGTTTCATTAGGTCTAGGGTTTGTCACCATAGTCATGTAAAAGCTCAATAATGGTCAACAGGCACATGAGGAGGTCTAATAAGGTCTTAGCATCAAAATTTAAATAATGATATACTCAGTAATTGAATTTTTCCTCAAAACCCTGTTTTGAGGAAAAATAGAGTTTTATGTTCCATGTAATTTTAATTTTCCTATATGTAATAAGCATCATCTGCAGCCCTAGGTCACCTTGCCAAACTTTTGCACTCCAACTCCTGCAAAAAAGACAAGAAAATCCAAGCATTAGTCCATCAAATGACAAAAAGAGAGCCAAACTGCAAAACAGAGTTTTTAAAAGAACAAAGTGAAAAAGAACACTTTAGAAAATGGGTTTTCTAAATGAAAAAATTAAAGTCAAAAGGTATATAAAGTGTTCCTTGTGTTAAGGACTTCATTTTTGCTCAAAGAGAGAGAGAACAAGAGAAAATCGCGTTTTGAGGCGAAACGAGAAAAATTGCAGAAAATTTTAGAAATTTCCCTTGGCGCGGCGCACCGGGCACAGAAATTGCACTAAACCTTGAACTCGCGCAACGCACCAATCTGCCAAGCCCAAAACTCATCCAATCAACTTGCTCAAGCTCCAAAATCTTGGACACAGCTATTGGAGTAGTCCTTGGGAAGGAAGAAGACAAAAAACCATATGCAATCTATTATATTAGCAAGAATTTGTCTCCTCCTGAGCTAAACTATACCGTTACTGAAAAAGAGTTTTAACCGTAATACATGTTATAAATAAATTTAGGCATTATATCACTGGAAATCTTATTGTTTTATATACATATCACTTTGCCAAAAAATATTTAGCAAATAAACCTATTACAAACAGTAGAGTAACAAGATGGTTGATTTTATTGCGGGAATTTGACATCATAATAAAAGATCAACCTGGGAAAGAAAATCATGTAGCTGACTTTCTCTCACGAATGCCGAAGCCAGCGGACGTCGCGGCAGTCGAAGACCAATTCCCAGATGAACATTTGTTTGTTGTCATTGTCAAGACACCCTAGTATGCTGATGTTGCAAATTATTTAGCAGTAGGAAAATTGCCAAAGCATCTAACCCCCAATGAACAAAAACAGATTGTGCAACATAGTACCCGATTTTCTTGGATTGGGGGCGACCTATTTCATACAGCGGCAGATATGCACATCAGAAGATGCGTCCGCGAAGACGAAATATTTGACATTCTGAACGCTTGTCATGACGGACCGTGTGGCGGACATTTCGTAGATAGAAGGACTGGTCACAAGGTTTTGCAAACAGGTTATTATTGGCCCACAATCTTTAAAGATGCTAAGAAATTTGTTCAAGCCTGTTACAGTTGCCAAAGCGAAGGATGCCCTGGACAATCCGATGAAATGCCTTTAAATCCACAGCTAGTAATCGAACCATTTGAACGTTGGGCACTCGATTTTGTTGGTCTGATCAACCCATCATTGAATCAGAAAACATATATTCTAGTAGCAACAGAGTATGTTACCAAATGGGTTGAAGCAGAGGCACTTCCAAGAGCTACAGAGGACTCTATGATTCATTTCTTGTTCCAAATATTTATGCGATATGGCCTCCCGAGGGACATAATCATGGATGGAGGACCGTAGTTTGTAGGTAATAAAATCACTGCAACATTAAAAAATTATCCCATTCAACACAAAATTACCACTCCGTATCACCCACAAGCAAATGGCCAAGTAGAGAGCACGAATAAAGTGATAGAGGCAATATTGACAAAAACCGTTGCATCACACAAGCATGATTGGGCTTCAAGATTGCTGGAGGCCTTGTGGGCATACTGAACAATGTGGAGAAACACCACTATCTATTCACCATTTTAGCTAGTATTTGGAAAAGAACCCATCTTTCCAATAGAGTTCGAAATACAAACATTAAGAATAGCACAGGAGATTAGTCTGAATTTAAATGAGGCCTAGACTAACATATTACAACAAATTAACGAGCTAGATGAAATTAGGCTCTCAGCTCTTCAGCACACTACATTAATCCAATAGTAGAGAGAAAAATGGCACGACGCCCTGATCAAAAAGAAAATCTTCCACGAAGGAAATTGGGCACTCCTATACGATTCCAGGTATTAGGATTTTCGGGGGAAACTTTAGACTCGATGGCTTGGACCATATGAAATCCAGAAAGTGCATGATAATGGCACCATTACTTTGACTACTATTGACGGACCTAGACATACCTTCAAAGCAAATGGCCACAAATTGCGACCGTACCATAAATCACTTACTCGGGAATCCTTTTACCAGCATCTTCGAGAAGTTTCTGATATGCGGATATAGCAGGCACCTTGGTCGGAAGGCTTTCCTTACAGCGTCCAAAAATGCGTTTAGTAAAAAAGAGCCTAAGGAGCGCCATCCAGGTGTCCATCTTCCATATATCCAAGGGACCACGGATAAGATTGCTCGGATCCTTAGAAGGTTTGATATTCCCTCAACCTTCAGGCCTCTCAGAACCATTCGTAACTCCCTGAGGTCGTAAAGGATCCGGTCTGACCCCAAAGACACGAAAATGTGTTCTATTTGATTCCCTTGCTCATGTGGACCCCTTAATATAGGGGGAAACAGGGGCGCTCCATCCAGCAGAGAATTTGTGAGCATGCCAGCGGGACCTGAGGGCATGGTTAGGAATAAAGTCCTCAAGCTTTAGCAGAGCATGTGGGGACAAAACTAAGCATCATGTCTGCATAGAAGAGGCCAAAGTCATTGCCAGGGTGGATCGGTTTCATCATCGCAAGTTAAGGGAAGCTATTGAAATTGAGCGAAGACCCATCAATCTCAACAGAGATGATGGGTGGAAGGTAAGTAGAAGTTGGATCCCTGCGTTGTCGTCTTAGGGTTTCTTCCTCCCCCCTTTGTTCATCTTAGGTGCTTTCTTTGGGTGGGCGTGGTTTTGTCCTTGTGAGTCTGTTATCTCTTATCGCTGGCAGCGCTGTGTTCTTCCCTTGTTCTTCGTGTCCTCCGGTCTCTTTTTATGATTAGCCTCTTCTTGTGCATTATCTCTTTTTTATGTAGAATTTATCTCTGATAAAGGTCCTATTCCTGTTGTAGGCGTTTGTCTCTTTAGGTTATTATTATTAATATAGTTAAATTATGTTGCATTCTGGGGTCTACCTTATTTATATTTAATTTGTGATAGCTACCATTAAACTATGGGCTTAATGATAGCTTATATATATATAAACATATAGAGTATATCTCGAAACAAATTAAATTAATTACTAGTCAAACTATCCCTTCATTAATTAAAGCATATTTATTAAGTATAACTAAAGAATATATAATTATTTATATCTTAAATTATTCATTCAAACATTAATAATTTAATATTAAAATCATCATCTATATTACGTTATTTAAACAAATAAATTACTTTTAACCTAAGTTCTCTTATCTCTATGAATATAATATTATTATTGGATTTATTAATATATACAACGTAATTTACTCATTTATTAATTTATTATTCATTCATAAGAAACCATTCTAGGTTTTATATAACCATTAATTTATTGAAACAAATAAATTTCTTGGGATAACATTCGCTAATGGATTAATCTTACCTAATTTCTCTCATCTCTAGAATTATAATAATATAATAATAATAACATTAAATTTATTTATAGCCTTGGTCCTAGAGTCAAATATAGCTGTTAGGTAGTCAAATATAGCTGTTAAGTAGCCGTTGGAGTCTCTACATAGCCTATTTAAATTGCTAAAGCCTGATCTGTTTCTTCAACTTGTCCTGGCGATGAACCACACTAGTTGGTTTGAAACGCGTCGACAAAAGTCTTTCTTCTGTGATTTACGCTGAAGCTCTCCTTATAACTATGACAAATCACAGAAGTCTCAATTCTACAACTTCCCTTATGTTTGATAATGCATCTTACTTTCCACGAAATAATATGACTGAATTTTATATTAAGAGGGGTTTTAAACTTAAGTACTTTGCTAACTACTAACCTGAAGGAAATGGTTTAGCAGAGTCAACCAACAAGAACCTCATAAGGATTATAAAAAGAACTATTGATCAGAGCCAAAAGAATTGGCATAAATATTTGACATTTTCTCTATGGGCAGATCGAATAATCTAGAAGGCCTCAATAGGCACGTCTCCATTCAATCTAGTATATGGGAAAGAAGCTATCATCCCTTCAAATTTAGCCCTTCCCTCATTATCCCTAATCCAATTTATTGAAGAAACACCTTCTTCTTCTTTACAACTAAGACAGTCTCAAATTCTTAAATAAAAGAAGAAAGGGAGAAAGCCAAACTTACACATACTCTACATCAATAGTTAATCAAATCTTCTTTTCATGCAAGTTTTGTTTCCACAAACTCTTTTCAAATTGGAGATCTCGTCCTTAAATGGGACAAGGCACATGAGGAAAAAGTAAATCATACTATATTCTAGAAAATGTGGCTTGGACCATTTCAAATTGTTGAACAGGTAGGCCCATACACACTCATATTGTAAGATTTATCAGGAAAGAGAGATTATCTTCCTATCAATGGTCTTATTTTGAAAAAATATTTTCTTAGAAGATTGCATCTTCTACTCTAACATTATTGCATTTAATTTTGTGTTTTCATAGGAAAATAATGTTAAATAGCATCACTTTTTATTTTACAATAAAATCACTTGAAACATTTTTATCTTTCGCTTTCTACGTAGAAATTCTTAAGGAAATGATCACAACATTTGAAAATGAGCTAAGTATCATAAAACTCTGAAATTTTCTTTTCCATTGAAGTTATAAATTCTTGGAAAACCTTACCTTTATAGAACCCTTTAATAGGATCATATGTAATATCTAGATATTAGAATATTCTTTAGAAATCAATTATGCTAATCAAATAATCATCAAAATAATTCTTTGACCAAGGTCAAAGGGAGCTTTTCATATGATAAAAGAACTTGGCCTACTATTGGTCTATTATCAGTAGAGAAAGGTTATCTTTAACAAAGTAAAGAATATTTACAGCTAAGCATCTCCAACTCTAAAAGTGTCATCCAAAACCATTAAGGATTCAACAATTCTCCACATCCATTAAATTTACTAATTTTAAAGTGTAAAGTTACTTATCTAACTATTTCGAAAATATCTTTCCTTTCCTAAATTATTTTTAGTTAGAAAAGTTTTAGAAATTTCACTATTATCAGAGATAACTGGTTCTTCTAGTGAATCACCAATTATTGTGTTGTGTAACAACCCCCCATTTATTTTGCATAAATAACTTAGGATATTATTGTATAAAAATAGGGACCCTTAAAAATTAAAAAACATAGGAATATAGTTTAGTTTAGGCTTTTTGTTAAGAAGAAATTTGATTTTTTAAATAAAATCCTCATAAAAGCTTGAATGACTTGAATAACTCTTACCTTAAAGCAAACCCGACAATATCGTATATCAGAAAGTTTCAAAGAAAAAAAGCTTCATTCACCCATTCAAAACTTGCAATTGTAATAAAAGATAGCCCCCAGGAACCAAAACATATCTATTCCTTTAAGAAATATTAAGTATTGACAATATTCTTTTTCGGTGGAAATTCCCCATATCACAATCTTATAACAAAATTGATCTATCATAAGACCGGGGAACATCCTGATTTCAAAATGGGATAAGCCACCAGGCCTGACAAACAATAAAACACACTCTTTAAATATATCGTGTTTGGATTAATTGCAAGGGTATCAACATGCTCCCCGCTTGTATCCTTCCCTTTTCACCCGATTGCGATAAAGCTATTTCTTAAAGAACGTGCCTAAGGAAAATAATAAATCTAAAGCTGAAATATGAAAGTTGTGCTTCATAATAAACCCATGGGCTTGCTACAATGCCACATCACTTCTTGAAAAATCACAATCTCTTAAAATATTTCAGCCATATCCATTCTCTACTACTCCCAAAACGTCGACTGTGATATTGTGATAATGTGATTATTTCAATCGCACATCTCTCACACTTAAAGAATCGATCCGCAATATTTCTATCGCATATTGGTGGGGTATTTGAAGATAATTTTATTTACAGTTTGAAGAGGTTTTGTGATGCGATATATTAATGAATAATAAATAACCACACGAAGCAATGATTTCAGTCATTAAAGGATTCTAACAATATTTATGATTTCAAATCCCAAGGAGATTTGATGTCCTGTTTGGATTGATTCACATTTAAACTTCCCTTTCAATCATTTCAAAGCCTTATGTGATTGAATGCTTCTTCTTTTAACTCTTATTGCTCTTCATTTCTCCGTATTCTGAATTTGCTGGTTTTTCCCAAGAGAAAATTGTGTAACAAGATGACTAAGTCTAAGAAAGGAAAGAAACCTAGCAAAGCCACACAATCTTCTATATATCATGTAACAGAAATGCCTCCACTATTCTTAGATACAACATGCACTATCGATAGCAGTGCCTCCTCATGGGAAACCATGTAACAGTCGCTGGAGAGTGAGGGTCCAAGGATATTTCAGAGTAAACCAATAGCATACACCACTACATCTTCAGAAGCCTCTCACTTTGAAGCTGCAAGTTCTTTCCTACAAAGGATTGCTACTAGACCTAAGATTTTATCATACACCAATATGGTAAAATGGATAATAGATAATGTTAACATTGCCAACAAGGCATTCCAAACTTCAAGGCAATCAATTATTGGTTCCTTCACAACAGAAAGCCTGAAGAGAATGTATCATATACCAAAACCATAGAAGTAATATGATAAATACTTCCTCGAGAATTTCGCATTAGAGAATGAGGAACCATCAGACCCAATTAGGCAATGGAGGTCCAATTCAAACAAGCACAAACATGATAAATCGAGTATGTATCCTATAGCACTTCTCGCTACTCCCTACTCTTATATCATAGCTATGATGTGTAGATCGTTTGGGTATGCCGATACCACAAATTCTATGTTGAGTGGGTTCCCCTAATTGATGCAGCAGTAAACTCTTTTATAATTGATTGGGTTACTATCTTGTCTAACAACCTTTCCTTACAAATTTGGGATTATAGACAAAAATGACATGTCACCTCTAAAACAGTCCCACCATTTTTAATGAGTGCCTACATTATGGATGCAATTTTTTTCACTTCCAGTTTCCCAACTATGGGGTGGAAATGGACTATTCAAGATCCTACCCCCATTCACATATATCACAAAATCCTGTGGGAATCCAATTTCCAAACCCATTTCTACAAAATCTACCAAGGAATTATGTTACCCATCCACCAAGTTGTTTTTGAAAAGAAGGACCCAAGGTTATCTGATGAGGCAAAGATTGATATTTTACCAATAGGTAGGTGGTTTTGGGAAGAACAGTTTACTTATGTCTGACTCTTTAGAAGCATAGCACCTCCCGATGTTCTCCCATGGTATGTGCCAGAAAAACAGCTTGCTAGAGAAATTTCTTACTAAACTGTAGGGGATGGGATAACCAAGACAATAAAAGAATCCAAAAATTATCTTTGGCCTTCCTTTCCCCTTTGATGTGGTGTCTATGCATTACATGATTTCAAGCATGTTGTGCTTGAAATTCATCACATTACTTGTGTAAATCTTGCCACCATTCATGGTAGAGATTTTGACCCCAATAAGGTCGCCCAAAACTTCACTACTTCAGTGAAAATAAGAAAATTAAACCATGAGGAAGATGATTTTGATGACTTGTTTGAGTTAGCTAAGTTTTTTTCACAAGTTCAACATTTCGCTACTCTGAGATTCAACCCACAAGAGTTAGCCCAATTCCTCCATTATAGGAGGAAAATGTTACAAAAGGTCCCTTTGGATCTGTTATAAATCCCTCAGCCAAATTCTCAAAAGGAACAAAGCTCAAGCCAAAGCTCAGAAAAGGAATCATAACATAGGTCTAAGCATGATTTAGAGAATAAATTATAACAAGATTTTGAACAAAATTCAGAACAGAAATCGACCAAAATTTTAGACCAATACTCACAACATGACTCAAAGCATAACACACGGAAGAGCCCAAAGAAGAGCCCACAACAGAGCCCAGAGAAGAGTCCTAAAAAGGACACTAAGACATAATATGAAAAGGCCTCAACGAAGAAATAAGTGGAAGATGTTTCCACTAAAGTGCATACAGATGAAACCCCCTTAAATAATCAATTGGATGATGCATGGAAACAATTTGATCAACAACTAAGAGGAAATCAAGGGGAAAAAGCTCATGAAATGGAAAAAACATTCAACACACCCCAAAACACTAGACATAGCTCTCTCACTGATAGGACTACTGACAAAGATATCACCACTAGGGAGATTAATCATCCCAGCCTTCCCTTCAATGGAAACTATTCTCAGAGTGGAGGAAATTGTACCTCTTGATGTCTTTTACAGTCCAAAGCATTAGGTTGTAGTAAAAAGATAGAGGAAAAGGAGGAGAACATAACAGACTTCAGAGATAATTCCTCATAATGAACCAATGGATGTAGTATGGAAGGATATGCCCATGGATCCTTCGGACAATCTGACCAAACTATCATAATTTGCAGGTGTTTAAGCATTTGCCACTAGTGACAAGGCAGTGGAAGTCAAACAACTAGTATAGGAGACAGATGAAAGGATACAACAACTAGAGCAGCAGTTGGTCGAAGAGAGATAGAATGTAGACAATCAAATGAAGGCACCGATGGCACAATTACAGCACATATTTGACCAATTGAAGTTCCACTATCAAGCAGAAACAAGTGCCAAATATAGTCAAATACAACTACTACAGTTTTCTATAGATCAGTTGAAAGATAATCCTAAGATTGAGGATTTTATAAAATAAGCATTAGAACTCAATTCTTTATTATATAAGCAACATGCAACATTCTGTCAAAAGATATCAATCATCAATATAATGTGAAAGCAAAGTGATTTATGGATAAATCAAGCATCCGATATGAGGATCACATGTAATGATATTAATGAAAATATTTCAGGGTACATTACATGGCAGGATACTCTAGAGGGTAGAGCAGTAGACCTTCCCAGGATAGAGGAATCTTATAAGGGCATCCTCTTTACTGATTCAAAAATTTAGTTGAATTAGGCAGAGAGAGAAGTTTCAAGAGCAACTAATGCTGCAAATAATATCATTGAGACCATCAATGATAATTTGCACAATGCTAGTTTGATACAAGAATGCCCACCTGGGAGTCTCCCCGATATGAGAGCCATAGAAACACATTGGCAAGAAACTTTCAGAGCAACAGAAGAGATGAATAAACAACTAACAAAAATTCACTGGTAAGTATATTGGAGATATTTGGTTAAGCCACATAGTCAGTGGCTAATGCTACGATGCCTCGCTGACTCACCCATGCATATGTTTCCTACTCTCTCAGATGTAGTGTATACATGATGGTTGCACATGAGGACAATTCAGCCTCCTGAACTCAAGTCGAGGATGGACATCTACGATCTCAAACAACAAATAAAGGAACAGATATCGTTAAATGTTAGAGCTCATCATTTCAATAATTTCTGCTTTATGTAATTATGTCACTTATTTTAAGGAGAGTTGTTTAAACCTCCTCAAAACTTTCATCTAATTTATATTTTAGTACTTTATTTTTATTATATAAAACCTTTCATGTCTTTGAAGGAAGGGTCCCCAATTTTATAAAGAAATAATTTAAAATCTTGCACTTCTATACTTTTAAATCTTATCTTAGTAAAATCGTCGGATCAGAGTCCTGAAGTTTTGTGAAGAAGGCTTTTGGAAGCTTACACTTTTGTACTTTTGGAAACCATCTTATTGAAACAGACTGGACTGGAGCTATTTACTTCGTGAGCATATTTATATGCATTAGGTACTTCTATCCTTATGTATTGATTCGTTTTATGAATTTATAGCCATTTTCATTTATATTGACTGTCATATGCATCTATTTTCATGCAGTTTCGTATTTATTCACTTCAGAACATGCTTGGATTGTTATCTTCAATACATTGATGAGCAAGCTTTTAAAAAATATTTGATGTGATATATGTTTACCAATTATTTTGATTAACTATTTAATCAAAGTAATTATTTCAAAGGCTTTTCATTTATGTTAGTGTTTGATTGATCTTCATTATCATGCACTAAAGATAATCATTGTAGATCACACAAGTATAAGTAAAATCCTGGGTAAATATAGATAGGTTAGACATATATGTATTTCAGTTGAAAATCACCCCATCTATCACTTATATGTCCCAAACAGATAAGGGACAGTATTCAAGTCCCTGATCTGTGGTTTTCCCCTATGATGGTGCAGCTATTTTCGGGGCTTCAACAGTCCCATACCTCATTTATGTATGATCTAATTCTAGGATGTTTTGTTTGACAAAGATTCCTGACTTGTTTAACAATGAGCTCTGAGTCACTAAATACACAAAAATTTTGTATTTTGAAGCTTTTAGCTAATTCCAATCCTAGAAGTAAAGCTTCATATTATGCTACATTGTTTGTAAAATCAAATTCTAACTTATAGGATTGATTTATGTTCTCCTTATCTGGTGAAATAAGTACAATACCAACTCCATCTCTTTCTTTAGATAAAGCTCCATCAAAGTATAGTTTCCAAATATCAGTTTTGACAGTCTCAGGTTTATCTACAATCTTTTCAATGGTAAATTGAGTGTTTTGTAAGTTATCTGATGATAGTGTGAAACATCCAAAGTATTAGTCAACTACATAAAAGGGATGATTTCTTACTTGATCAACTCTACAAATAGTATTAATGAATCTAACCTCCCTGTATAATCTCAATTGTTCACCTCCATATACAGGAATAGTAGCATAAGACATGTCCATTTGCCGACTTCCTCCTAATTTTAAACAACATGATCTAGATAATGACATGCCAAATTTAGGAGGAATATCTGTAACTACAATATCTAATACTACACTCTTAACAGAGATTTCTGCTAGAGTGACAGCTAAGTCTTTTATAAGTCCAAGACAGGGTCCCTTCTTTGAGTCAAAGTTATATAAATCATGATAAGGTCTAGTAACATGTAATTGAAGTTGATCTATGATCACTTTGGGCATTAGATTATGGGAAACTTCAGAATCTAACATACAGTTATATAACAAAAAATCATGAATTTTAAAAGTGACATAAAAAGGGGGTACATTTTCATCAATCATATCATAGTTAGGACCAAAGATTACTGAAGGCTTTTCATCTTTCAAGCTTATAACATCTCCTTTAGCATCAACACTTGAAGATTGAATCCATTTAGAGACTTGATTTTTATAACTTGGAATTTTTGAAAGTTCAGATAAAGGAATAAGTATTTTGACCCTTTCTAACTCTCTTTCCACTTTGAAAGTAGTTAAACTGTTTTAACAATTGAATTTGGTTCATTTGATTGATTCAATGGTTGAATTGTTGTTGTTTGAGTTTCAGTGGTTTTAATTGGTGGTTCATTTATAGTGGGGTTCTTAGAAGGTCTACCAGGCCTTGGTCTTGGTCTTAAATCATATCTTCTAATTAATTTTGCAATTAAGAATTCAAAGAAGGCCTGATATTTTGACACTTGTGAATTTTCTTGATTTTGTTGTGGGAATTGATTTTGAGGAAGGGGGACAATGGCATTTTGAACTAATTATTTATCAAAACTATTGATGTCATCTATAGTCAGAGGGCCAATGTCTTCAAGTTCTTGATCATCAATCATTAGTGGAGGTTGAATTTTCTGATCAATATTAGGTATTTGCAAAATTTGAGGTTGGGTAGTTCTTTTGTATGGGGCTTGAGATATATTTGTTGTTTTTTGAATTGTCCTAGGTCAAGCCTCCATGTTCGAAATCATGTTTGAAATATTTCTAAGTAGTGAAGTGATTTCATCTATCTTTTGAAATTCCTTTGTATTTTTTGATTAAGAACTTTCTTCCCTAACTTTTATTTTCTTTCAGCCTTTTCTCCTTTAGGCCTAAGTTTAGTTTATGTTCATCTATTGGCTTCAAATTCTATGGAATTTGTTTTCATGTCTTCTAGGGTGATGAATTTTCTTTCTCTAAGCATGATTGTGAAATCATGATCAGAAAATTTAGAAAATATAACTTCAGTTGTTGTTACTGGTGGTTTACAGTCATGTAGCATCTTATGATAAAGTTTGTTAAACATTTTTATAAAGTTAGCAACTAGTTCACCAGGATTTATCTTCAGTTCTTCAAACTCTGTAACAAAACATAAAAGATATTTTCTAACCCCCCCATTGATTTTTAAATATGTTTATTAACTGATTCCAAGACGGAATAGAATTTTCTCTTAGTTGTCTAAAAAAAATTCTAAAATTTCCTTCAATTAATTGAACAAACAACCTCATATACACATCTTCATGTTCAATATTCACATTATCAGTAAAATCTAAAAAGGCAGCTAAGTGATCTTCATCACACAACCCAGTTTCTCCATTAAATCTAGCTAGATGTTTTAAATGCCCATTCGGAAAATCATTAAGTTGGCGAGGGAGTTGTAAAGAAGAATACCTAGCTTGAATGATAGGCTAAAATCCAACCATATATGAAGATGAGCATGAGTCTGTAGAAGATGATGAATATTCTGAAGAAGATGTTGTAGATGAAGTTGAGTTTGTGGGGGAAATGGAGGTGTGGTTGTAGGAGGACCTATTGTAATGCCCTAATTGATCCTATGATGCTAATTTTTATTAGTCTTTAATTAACTTGAAAATATTGACTTAAAATTATTAAGAAATATTGGTATATACCCACATTTGTGAAATTGTAATTTTATTTTACTAATATTACTTTATTGTTATTATTCAATTCCCAAATTGTATTCTCAAATTTAATTTTGGATAGGATATGGTCTCCTCCAATTTATTTCCAGATTAAATATCCATATCATGTCTTCTCAAATCTACATTTGAGAAGATATGGTCTTCTCCAATTTATTTTCAAATTAAATATCCATATCCCAATGTGTCTTCTCAAATCTACTTTTGAGAAGATATGGTCTTCTCCAATTTAATTCTAAATTAAATATCCATAGTTTATTCCCAAAGTGTCTTCTCAAATCTACTTTGAATACGATATGGTAAGAAAAGCCAAAGATACTAAAATGAAAGGATGAGGGTGTAGTCATAACATTAATGATAGGTGGTTGAGGTGGATGGCAAGAAGAGACATAAAAGGGAAGGATCCTCCGTCTTGGTTTTGGTTTTGGTTTTGGAAGATTTTATTTTGGGGGAGGAATGTGCAGAAAGAGAAGGGAGAGAATGGAGAGTGTTTGTTTAACTTGGACACGCTACAACTGATTGGACTTCGGCTCGGAGGGCTAGGGAACCTGTGGAGGTTCCATGGGCTTGGAAATCATTCCTAGCTTGTTGGGAGGTAAATTCAGTCAGGTAGCCAAGAGGAGCATCCCAACAGAGTCAAGAGCACCCTAACCAAGCTACTAGAACACGTATTCTTCCATTTGTTGATTACTTATGTAAATTGTTGAAATGGAATTTCTTACTTGTTTAATATGTTGTAAATAATTTTTACTTGTATATTATCATCAGATAAATGTTGAGTTATAAATAGGATTTTCTCTTCTTATTGTGTTTAAATTAAATAAATTTAGTTTTAGTTAGAGGACCCTAGGTTGGATCCTCACACATGGTATCAAAGCCCAGTTTCAAAATCTGGTGCATAAAACCCACCAACCCATTGCGAAATTATATTTAAAAAAAAATGAGTTTATTTTTTTAGAGATTAGAGAATGAGAGAAAATAATTAATTAATTTTTTGAGTGCCATTAGCTTCATACTCTTAGATACTTTTCTTCCTCTAAGAAGAAAAAGAAAAAGAAAATGGGTGACCCTAGGCTCTAATTCTTCCTTCCTTCTCCTATTGTGTCATATTTGTACATCCTTCAATCCTATCCCAAGTTGTTCTTAAGGGGGGATATTAAGATATTTCAACACATAGGAAATAGTTAAGTATAACTTGGTCTAGTGTAGAGTTAGGTAAAGTGTCTTTCTTTACTATGTACTTTTGTAACTTACAATCTGACGGTCACGATATCTTCTAGACATGAAGTTATCTGATGGTTCATTCTCTCCTCAGTATTATCGACACTTGATCCATGGCTTAGCATCCAATTGTTCCATGGTCTCTATTTAAAGAGCATGGAGGGTAATTTGTAAAGTGACCTCTCATGAGAGAAGCTTATGTAAATTTTCTTTCTTTACATTAATAAATTGACTGAAGTGGTCGTGTCGGCTCAGGCCATGGACTATTTCCCTCTTTGACGATTTTTAACCACTTCAAGAACACTGGTGTATTGATATGTGATCTGTTTGTGAGTGGTGTCCTTTGGTGTTCTATCTGAGGAACTTACCCTGTAAATTCCTACATGGTATCAGAGATATTTGAGGGCCACATAAGTTGGTGATCCAAATCTGAAGCCCGTACAACTGCATCTGACTGTCATTTCCTATATCTACTATTTCTAACCACTTTCAGGCCAAGATGACTACCCTATTGTGTTAGAAGCATTTGTTCCAGTGAGGGACCCCTTTCGTTTCACATGAAAAGGTTTTCACCAGCCCTAGCTACGTCATTTTTGAGATCTGGAAGTATACAATTTTTATTTGAAGTTTTAGTTATTTATCTCTATTTATTTTAGTTTATTTATCTCTTTATTTTTTATTACCGAATCCATACCTTTCATTTCTACATATGAACTTGTCCCCGTGACTTTGTGCAATCTGGGCAAATTGAAAATAGAAAGGAAGGATTTTTCTCATGTGTATGATATTTTAAGATTTGGCTTCATTTGCATGTCCATTTTGGGTTGTGTGGTTTTTTGTTTTGTAGGAAAAAAGGGTTTTCTCAAGTAAACACGCACTCCAAAGCTTTAGTGACTAAAATAAACCCCTTCCTCTTTTCCAAAATTAATAACCTTTTAAACTAACTCACTTGGTCCAAAGTTACTTTATGAGAATAGAGGTCTTGGGTTCAAGTCTTTCTTTTTGTTGACTTAGTTTTTCAAAAAGTACATGTAACTTATGTTTTAAAGTCACTTTAAGTAAAAGTGTTCTCACCCATTATAAAAGTGGGTCACTTATAATTGTAAAGTCTTTATCTTTTATTTAAGTTACAATTTAGTGGGTAGCTCATAAAGTACCATTGTAAAAGTGACTTTCACTTATTTATAAAAGTGGGTCACATAATTTTTTTTTAAAAGTGAGCTAATTAGATTAAGTTTGAAAAGAGGGGGGTTTTGTTTTTAATACAACATGTCATTCACTGCTGCACATTCACGTACTTCATCGACATCTTCAAAAAGCCATAACTTCTTCATTCAAAAAACTTTTTTTTAATCGGCCTAATTTTTTGAGATATTTCCATTGGAACACTTAGTTTCAACATCTACAACTTCAGTTTCTATTAAAATGGAAAGTCCATTCCAATTTATTCTTGACAAAACCAACTACTTCCAATGGGTGTCCTACATGGAAGATTTACTTACAATTAAAGGTCTTTATAGAATAGTCTCACGCCAAGAGTCTAACCCCAAAAATGAAGATAAGCAAGCCAAATGGGAAAATAGAAAAATATCAAGAACGTGGGTTGATAGGGATGTCTATTTCTCTAGATCTTAGATTCCATATCACATAACTTGATACCCCTGATGAAGTAATGAAACAACTCAATAAATTTTTTGTAATTAAAAATTAAATTAGAGCCCATCAACTCAAAAATGAGTTTCTTACGTTGGACTCCAATAAAGTTTCTTACATTTAAGATTGTTTGTCCAAGTTCAATACCCTTAGACTTCTCTTGGAAGGTGTTAAGGTTAAAAAAGAACGTGGTAGCCTTATCTATTCCATTCTTACTAAGTTGGGACCAATCTACTCTGTGTTTGTTTCCACCTTCCATTCTAATGGAGAAGCCTTTATTTATCAAGGAAAATACTACAAGTCCCCCTCTTTTGTGACTCTTTAATAAGAGAACAAGAAAAAATCTTACATCTTGATCTTCTTAAGCTTGGAAGCTCTTCTAGGAAATCCTTAGCCGCCCAGCAACAACCAAGTTCAAAGAATCCTAAGAAGCAACATCCTAAAAAGAATGGTCCTAAACCAACCAAGGGTCCTAAGCACTTTCAGTCTCAAAATGAAAAATCAATTCAACAAAATGATAAGGCAAATAAAAACAAAGGGAAGAAGATTGATAGACATTGAAACTTTTGTAATCGAGATGGCCACTTAGAATCCAAATTCTTTAAGAAGATGGAACTCTTGGAAGTAGTAATGAAGAAGAATAACATCCATTTGGAGCACTGTTCACTTCAACTTCAACTTCAAGAATAACACTTTCTGCATGTGATTCTCAAGCATCTCGGTCTGGTTATGCACTAATTGTATTTTCTTCTTCTCATTCTCTTGATTGGCTCATTGATTCTGGATCTTCTTATCACATGGCCAAAAGCAAAGCCATGTTTTCTTCTTTAAATGATTGTAACACAAAAAATATATATGTTGGTGATGATAGATTTCTTAGTGTTGTAGTGACTAGAACTATTCATCTATACAATGGTTAATTTAATGATTTATTATGTGTTCCAACCTTATCCTACAACCTTCTACCTATATATCCGATAACTCATTCAGGTGAAGGTAAAACCTTTGAATTTTCAATTCTAGATGTTGTAATTAAGGACCTAAGAGATCCTAGATAGATTTTAGCCACTGGAATCACTAATGATTCTACAAGGTTGTATAATTTTAACAACTTTGGGTCATCAACCCTTCCCTCGGTATTTGTTGCTCATAATGATGAAGTGAGCAAACTTTGGCATGAGAAATTTGGTCACTTAAATTATCGCCCCCTTCAAAATCTATGTAAAGAAAATATGGTGATAGGTATTCCTATGGTATCTTGCAAAGAGGGTGTTTGTTCCGGATGTGTACTCCGAAAACATCATAGGGATATTTTTGAAAAATGTGCCTCTTAGAATGCCTCAGCCCCTTTACAGCTTGTGCATAGTGATTTATGTGGTCTACTTCCAATTCTCTCATTCTCTGGCTACAATTATTTCTTAAATTTCATTGATGATTTCTCCAGACGCACTTGGGTATACTTCTTAAAACTCAAGAGTGAAGTATTTAACATGTTTTTGGCATTTAAGGCCTTTGTTGAGAAACAATCTGAATATCAAATTCTTAAGCTAAGATCTGATAATGGCAGAGAATATGTTAACAACAAATTCATCAACTTTTGCACTGAGCATGAAATCAAATGCAACATACTGTTCCATATACTCCACAACAAAATAGTGTAGCTAAAAGGAAGAATCACACCTTAAAGGAAATGGCTAATTTTATGATTCAATCTAAAGGACTTAAACTTAATTTTTGGGCAGAAGCAATTAACTTTCCAAATTACATTGTAAATCGTACTCCTACTAAGGTTTTAAATAATATCACTCCAGAAGAAACATGGAGCTCAATTAAACCAGATGTAAGTCACTTTCGTGTTTTTGGAAGTGAAGCATGGGCCCATATTCCCAGATGAGAAACTTAAAGCCTTAGACCTAGAGTGAAATTGTATTTTGTTGGATATTCGAAGTTGAAAGGATATAGACTTCTTCCACCTAAATCCAAAAATGTTATCATTAGAAGAGATGTAAAGTTTGCTGAAAATATATCGGCCTATGAGCCTAGTTCGGTGGATGTGCTACCTCTCTCTATCCCTTCTACTTCTAAAAATATTTCTTCTTCAGATGATGTAAGCAATGATGACAATCCTCCCCCACCTTCTTGCGATCCTCCTTCAGCTCCTCAACTTCCAAATTGGGTTTGTGCTACTCGGGGTGCAGCAAGTGCTCTTGCAGGTGATCCTATAGATCACCATTACACACATTCTCAATTTGATAGAGCCTCTTCTTCAATGGCTCAAGCTTCAGTGAATTATGATCCTGACACCTTTGCAGATGCTTCAGGCCATCCATATTGGGACGCAGCTATGAATGAAGAATATTTTTCATTATTTGCAAATGATATATGGCATCTTGTTACTCTTCCAAACAGATGAAAACTTGTTATATGCAAATGGGTTTACAGAACGAAGTTTGGACCAGATGGAAAAGTTGATAAACATAAAGCTCATCTTGTTTCTAAGGGCTTTTCACAAGTTGAACGCATTGACTTGTTGAGGCCTCGGAAATCGCTGCCACAACATTGGGGATAACCACCCGGTCCGGACCTTAGTACACCTCCTTTTCTGTTTGGGATGGTGGCTCCGACTGGAGATAACGGGACCAGTTTCCTGATAATGAAATAAAAGGGATGGATGGGTGATGAATAGTTTGCTTAAGCGATAGGCGACTAGCTTATTCTATTGACCGAAATAGGGAAACTAATACTAATCCTGGGAACAACTTATTCATTCAGAATGCAGCCTTAAATAATCTTTATCTCTCTGACAGGCATATAGATGACTCTGTAAAATAAATAAGAGACATTCAATCAATCAAATATTACTCCATGCGAATAGTCACAATGAAGTGATAACTACAAATTACTGAATTCACTGTTTATATCATCGATACACATATATGATTGAAAGGGAAGCATGCGATAAACAACCAATAGTGGAATGCATAAGGAATGCTGTGAAAAACACACACACACACACACACACACATATATATATAAGCGATAATAGCAAGAGCGATTTAAACAACAATTCATATAACGAAAATGAGTATAGACGCAGATAATAGTACCATGTGAGCTGCAGATCAATCCGAAATATCAATCGCTATTCAAAATTCCTTCTTCAACACAGAAATGCTTTCAAACAATGACAATAGTGCACATTTGCATAAAAGCCTTCCTCATTAAATTCAGAATAATTGGTCAAGTTTCATAAAAAATATCCCTGAAGTACAATAGTGCAACTTCAGGATTTAAGTCATATACAAAACTTTTACAACCCTTTCTAAATGTATGAAAGGGTCTATAAATACTACTAAGCTAAAAAAAATCTATGAAAAAAATCCTACTAAATTGGTATCAGTAAATGCGGTCTATCTCTCAGGGGCGATCTGGAAGTCAGCGAAGTGAGTCATGCCTCAGGTTGTTTGCCCTTAAACCTAAGCTGGCTTGTCGCAAGCATTGGCTCCACTTCTAGCGGTTTGTTGAGGCCCAAACTAAATTGGGCAGCGAAGGTGGCATCCTAAATGTCGGGTAAAATATACCCGACAGCATCTGTGAGGCATTTCAAGGCGGCTCTTTGGCTGTATGGCTTGATTAAGAAGAACCAATAAGCATCCCATGTTAAACTGTTAATTCCAGCGATCAATCTTGCGTTTTTCTCCAGCTCCGGGCAGCATGAGTGCTCCAACATATTTGCCGCTGTTAATTGACCTGGAGTACATTGGGAAATCATATTAGATAAATAAAGTGTATTATTTACTAATTCAACCAAATTTCCAGTGGTTGTTTTGCATCTAGAAATTGCTCTTTCTGCCTTCATTAGTTGCGATTGCCATTCTGTGAATAGTATTTCTTTATGCGATTCTTGAATTCTAGGTAGATTAGCCGCCTGGCCTACATCAGAATCCTGCCATTCTATAAAGTTTGTCAGTGTTTCTTCGACCTGATCCAACTCGGTCCTTGCTTTATCTACCTTTTCGCTTATAGATGCTACCAACTCGCACAATGGTTCTACTTGTGTAATCTGCTGACATAGTAGCTTAACTTGATTAATCAATGCCTTACTTAACTGAAGCGCTTCCGCCTTGAATTCATCTATCTAAGGGAGCTTTTTCATTTGCTCAATTTGAGTGGTCAATTGAGAGATTTGCTCATCTTTTGCTTTCATTGTTCCCTCAGTCGATATTCTCAATTGCTCCAATGCCGCCGATAGTTCCCTTTGTCTTTGGATTGCGCCTTCATCAATCCTTTGCTTTTCTTCTTGTAATTGCTTAGTCAGCTGATTATTGTTCTGTTGCTGCACTAGCAATTCTTGCTTCGCCTGCTCTGCCTTCTGCTGAACTTCTGATAACTTCATATTTAGCGAAGAGATGTCCTGATCCTTGGCTTTTAAAAAATTTCTCACCTCCAATGCTTTATCAATGGTTGCCGCCGAATATGCTCCAGTGAACTGTGATAGTTGGGTTAAGTCATCGGAGGGGTCGAATTCCTCTTTCCACACAACATTGCCCGTCACTGTTGATTCAGGGAATAGGGAAGGTTGATAAGCTCTTCTCCTTTTCCTCTGTCACTTTACAACAGCTTTATGCTTAGGGCTATAAAATACATCCAAAGGGGGAATCTCTTCAATTTGCAAAATGATTTCACCCGATGGATCTTTAGGAATTATCCCTGCTTCTCTTGATTTGGGTAGGCCGCTGGTTTCGCCCGAAACCGCTTTCGATGTCGCCTCTTGCGTGTTGCCCTCTTTAGAAACCTCATCATCTTTCGAGCACTCTAGGTTGCTGATGATTGTACTAAATTGCTGCCATTGCTGGAGCAAATTCGGATCAACTAGTATATCATTATTATTTTTAGAGGTGCTCTCTTCTTCGGCTTTCGTCTGGGTTTCTTCTAGTCGCTGGACGTTTTCCTGGGTTACTTCCTGCCTTTGGCTGTCTGCTTCCTCCTGCTGTTTTGATGTAGTAGAAGGAGGCGTATTACTTACTTGCTCAAGCTCGCTTGATCTTGTTATTGTTGGGGCAGTCGCTAACAGGTCTAGAGGCAGAGTTTGCAACCTCTGTTCTCTAATTCTATTAAATTTGACTAGCCCTTCATCGTTATACACATTTCTGGCAAGCGACTTAACTTGATACAACGATTCGACCGATGCAAACAAATCCTCGAAACTGTCTTCTTTGTGCTCGACCTTGGCCAATTTGGCCTGGTCGAGTGCATTTTAAGCGATCTTCCTTGGATCATACTGCCTGCTTGGCAGAGTAGCCAGAGTGAGCAAATTCATTTTCCCAGCTTCCTTCTCTGCATGCTTGATGTCATGCAGGGTATAAATTCCAATTCTTAAAGGAAAAGAGGGCCAAACATGTTTTTTCTCTCTTTTCAGGGTCTGAGTAACCCCTTCAGCATTGAGTTGATAAGCTACTTCCCTGGCAAGTAGCTTATCAGGGATGTAAAGTGGTAACACATGCGGCCTGGCCTGACTGCCAAAAACTCTGATGTAGGTGAATTTCTCCTCCCCAAACCAACTTTCTACTGCAGTCAAATCTACCCCTGCTTGCTTAGAAATCTTCGGGGCAGGCTTATTAAAAATGGAATAATGAATTGGCAACATAAAACCGTTGCAGATTTGGTACAGGTGGTGCTTATAACTAGTCTTCCATAGTTTTTGTAAATATATGTTAATGGGTGTGGGGTCTTGCGACGTCCACCTCCATCCTAGCATAGGAAACTCAGAATTAAAACAAAACACATCCATTAAATAGGCACTGTAATAAAATGGCGAAATAACCCTCTCTGTGACACGATAGTCAGACCTGAAATCGAGGATGGCTTTGGCTAACTTGTCTGATAATATAACCGCCCAATCCATAATTTCTCCAGTACATGCCGCCTCCATTAAGGGGACCATATCTATGGTGAAATTGGCAGAGTCATGCAATCCCCATAGCCTACACATCATAATTCCAGCATAACAGTAAGGAGAACACAGGGAGTCAACTGAGTACTTACCCGAGGTTTCATGCTTGTGTTTTGCTGGATTCTGTCTCCAGCCTCGAATTGGTTCAGACTCGGTCTCGTTCTCTGCTCGAAATTTCTCCAGAAATGTAGCATTATATTTCTTCTCTTCTACCGGTAAGTGATACATTAGCCTTAGATCTTCGGCTCGAAAAGAACCGAAAATTCTCCCATCCGCAGTGCTAAACAATCTGTTGATAATTGGGAGCTCTTGGATTGCCCACCTTACCACATCCGTGTAAGGAAGAATTTGCTCCTGAGCCGCTATTCTGTGTAGAAAGGAGTCGGCCAAGTCTTTTAAATTGGCATCAGATTTGCTGGTATTATCACATGAAATTTCTATTCTGGTCAACTTTGGCCCTTCTGCTTCAATCAAATTATACGTCCCTTGCCAAGTGGTCCTGGTAAGCCCTAAGCATGTCGTATCTGATATTAGCCCTTTATTCTTTCCTCTTGGATCAACAATAGCTTGCCCTGCGGCTGGCGGAGCAGTAGGCATTGTAGTCTTCTTGAATTTCTTTCCCATTCCACTTTCTTCTGTCTCTACGGAAGAATTGTACACAGAGTGAAAGATAGGCGTAACACAGGAAATAATAACATGAATTGAACAAAATGAAGCATATGTATCTAGGTGCATTCATAGCAATCAATCGACTTAAGGTGGCCTTCGGATCAAATCCGTGGATAGATCTCAAGCCTGCTATTCTCATTAAATGGTCATTACGGCCTGTCAATCTCATTAATTCCAGTTGCTTCGATTAATGGCTGAATGATTTATTTGAAGCATGCTTTGGGTGATTTGGCAGTTTGAACGTGAATGAGCGGCTTTTAAAAGGATATAGCCTTAATTATGAATAAATCATATTAAACTGCCTTTATGACTATTACATTGAAATCTGTGCTTTTTACCCTTTACGCAATCGGGCATCAGGGAAATGCTAAGTTATTGCATTGGTTTTGTTTTGAATCCCCGATCGCTGATAGCGATATCGCATCGCGTCGGGAATAGCTGGTAGGGCCACTTAGAATGAGGGCATGGTGAGTCGTCGATCGCCGATAGCGATATCGCATCGCATCGGGCGAGGGGGAGCTTCTTTGCACTATAAGTGTTATCGCCGATTGCCAATTGCCAATTGCTGATTTCGCATCGCATCAAAGCAAGGGTCATTACTTATGTTACTTTATGCTTTGCCGATATCCGATAGCGATTTCTCATCGGCGAAAACCAAGATGTCCCTTATATTGTGCTTTCTTTGTCATTGTGATATGCGATCTCGCGATCGCTTTATCGCAATGATAAAGATAAATCGTTTATGTTGGGATTTTTCGATTGATTTTATTAAAAAGGCCTTTTAATAATGTTTTCTTTTGTTCGAACCTTTTTTGAAATAGAACTTTAAATTGATACCAATTTAAGACAAAAATTAAAAAGGGACCCATTTCACATTATAGTTTTGGAATTTTAATGATATGAAATGGGGGGTTGTTGTATGGCACAACATGACTATACTAAAAACTTCTCCCCTGTTGCCAAAATGAAATATATTTGCCTTGTTCTTTCCCTTGCTACCTATTTCAAATGGGAATTCCATCAGATGGATGTTAAATTTTCCTTCTTGCATTGGGAATTTCATGAAGAAATCTATATGGAACAAACTCCTGGATTTATACAAATAGACTCCAGCCTTGTATGTCGGTTTAAGAAATCCATTTATGGTCTCAAGTAAGCCCGTTGGGCTTGGTATGCAAAATTGGATAGCTTTCTCTTAGATATTGGCTTTTCTAGATGTCATTCTGAAAATATTGTCTGTTGGGTCAAGAAAAAGGTATGCTTTCTCTTTGTAAATAGCTTTATTTAGCACTCATCCTGACATGATTATCTTTGTTTATGGATAAAAGTAGAGGAAATAATAGGTAAAGTTGGGTAAAAATAATCATTAAGAAATTAGACGAATTTAAGCAGGAAGAACTGCTTTTTACTATCTTTATGTGTAGAAGACCTGAATTGGACGATAGTTGTTCAATCGACAAAACAACGGCATCTCATAAAGGAAAAAGACAGCATTAGAGGCAAAGCATGACAATGGAACATCGAGCAAACCAATGCTATTTTATGACGAAATCATATTGAGTATTGTGAAATATTCAGGATCCCCTGATCCTAAGGATTCACTTTTATCTATTTACATTTCTAAATGTTATATATAAGGCTGAAAGGCAAACTGCACAGGAGTTGAGAAATCCATAATTTGTAATTATTCTTTTGGACATATAATATTGTTACTTTGGTGATGTTGTAACTTTGTTACTTGTTTTAATGAAGAAGACTGCATTTAAACCATAATTATACTCTGAGTATCTCATAGCGGAGACTTATGGTGACTCTGCGCCCAATCAAGAGAAGATCTAGCACTTCACCTCTGTTATAATATTTTCTATTCATTCTTTATTGTTTGTTAGTGTTAAGTTAATATAATTTTGATTATCATGAGGATTGTCAATTTTGATTTGCTTTTGTTGTTAATTCGAGATTCAAAATTAGTCGTGTGTTATATAGGCTTAATGCTTTTGATTGAATTGATTATGTTAGTTTCAACATTAGATCATTGTTCATTCCAAGTAATATTCTCTGATGTAGGTGAATTTATCCTCCGCAAACCAACTTTCTACTGCAGTCAAATCTACCCCTGCTTGCTCAGAAATCTTCGGGGCAGGCTTATTAAAAATGGAATAATGAATTGGCAACATAAAACCATTGCAGATTTGGTACAGGTGGTGCTTATAACTAGTCTTCCATAGTTTTTGATAATATATGTTAATGGGTGTGGGGTCTTGCGACGTCCACCTCCATCCCAGCACAGGAAACTCAGAATTAAAACACAACACATCCATTACATAGGCATTGTAATAAAATGGCGGAATAACCCTCTCTGTGACACGAGAGTCAAACCTGAAATCGAGGATGGCTTTGGCTAACTTGTCTGATAATATAACCGCCCAATCCATAATTTCTCCACTACATTCCGCCTCCATTAAGGGGACCATATCTATGGTGAAATTGGCAGAGTCATGCAATCCCCATAGCCTACACATCATAATTCCAGCATAACAGTAAGGAGAACACAGGGAGTCAACTGAGTACTTACCCGAGGTTTCATGCTTGTGTTTTGCTGGATTCTGTCTCCAGCCTCGAATTGGTTCAGACTCGGTCTCGTTCTCTGCTTGAAATCTCTCTAGAAATGCAGCATTATATTTCTTCTCTTCTGCCGGTAAGTGATACATTAGCCTTAGATCTTCGGCTCGAAAAGAACCGAAAATCCTCCCGTACGCAGTGCTAAACAATCTGTTGATAATTGGGAGCTCTTGGATTGCCCACCTTACCACATCCGTGTAAGGAAGAATTTGTTCCCGAGCCGCTATTCTATGTAGAAAGGAGTCAGCCAAGTCTTTTAAATTGGCATCAGATTTGCTGGTATTATCACATGAAATTTCTATTCCGGTCACCTTTGGCCCTTCTGCTTCAATCAAATTATACGTCCCTTGCCAAGTGGTCCTGGTAAGTCCTAAGCACGTCGTATCTGATATTAGCCCTTTATTCTTTCCGCTTGGATCAACGACAGCTTGCCCTGCGGCTAGCGGAGCAGTAGGCATTGTAGTCTTCTTGGATTTCTTTCCCATTCCACTTTCTTCTGTCTCTATGGAAGAATTGTACACAGAGTGAAAGATAGGCGTAACACAGGCAATAATAACATGAATTGAACAGAATGAAGCATATGTATCTAGGTGCATTCATAGCAATCAATCAACTGAAAGGTGGCCTTAGGATCAAATCCGTGGATAGATCTCAAGCCTGTTATTCTCATTTAATGGTCGTTATGGCCTGTCAATCTCATTAATTCCAGTTTCTTCGATTAATGGCTGAATGATTTATTTGAAGCATACTTTGGGTGATTTGGCGGTTTGAATGCGGATGAGTGGCTTTTCAAAGGATATAGCCTTAATTATGAATAAATCATATTAAACTGCCTTTATGACTGCTACATTGAAATCTGTGCTTTTTACCCTTTACGCAATCGGGCATCGGGGAAATGCTAAGTTATTGCATTGGTTTTTTTTTGAATCCCCGATCGCCGATAGCGATATCGCATCACGTCGAGAATAACTGGTAGGGCCGCTTAGAATGAGGGCATGGTGAGTCGTCGATCGCCGATAGCGATATCGCATCGCGTCGGGAATAGCTGGTAGGGCCGCTTAGAATGAGGGCATGGTGAGTCACCGAGGGGGAGCTTCTTTGCACTATAAGTGTTATCGCCGATTGCCGATTTCGCATCGCATCAAAGCAAGGGTCATTACTTATGTTACTTTATGCTTTGCCGATATCCGATAGCGATTTCGCATCGGCAAAAACCAAGATGTCCCTTATATTGTGCTTTCTTTGTCATTGCGATATGCGATCTTGCAATCGCTTTATCGCAATGATAAAGATAAATCGTTTATGTTGGGGTTTTTCGATTGATTTTATTAAAAAGGCCTTTTAATAATGTTTTCTTTTGTTCGAACCTTTTTTGAAATAGAACTTTAAATTGATACCAATTTAAGACAAAAATTAAAAAGGGACCCATTTCACATTATAGTTTTGGAATTTTAGTGATATGAAATGGGGGGTTGTTGTATGGCACAACAATTGGCGATTCGCTGGAAGAAACAGTTATCTCTGAAAAGTATAGAAATACTTAAACTTTTTTCAAAATAGAAATTTCATTCAAAAGGGAAAATTCTAATATAACTAGGTATTATTGTATTCTAAAGAAAACAAAACTTTCTTTGCTAATTTCCTCTCTTGTTAAAAATAGATACATTCCAGATTATTAAATTGGCATTTATTGGTTGATATTGATAAAATAGGAAACTTTTCCAAATCAACTGTTAAAATTAACTCCTTTGCCATAGGTAGAGCCTCTGCTGCCAGCAAACGTCCATAGTCTCAGCAAGGATACCTTTTAACCATATCATTGTCTATTGTCCCATTCACTTCAGAGCATGATTAACAGAATGAACTCAAAATATGTTTTTTCACATTTTGTATTTCTTTTCTTTTTCTGTTATTTCGTAAGATAAAAAGTCATTGCCCTGGTGTGGTGGCCAGTTAAGTGGAAATGCAATTCACTGGTAGTAATCTAACCGAACAAGCTGGCTCGTGATGAGACCCCTTGTCTTCCAATTGAAGCCATTACCCTGTTTTGGTATGCAGTATTGGTAATGTCGGCTAAACTATTTTCCTATGAACATGGTAAGCAGGCTTGTAATAAGACTTCTTAACTTTTATATCTAGTATTCTTTGAATTACACCCTGAATAATCATGAACTTAGGTAAAATGGGATAGACAATTTTCCTCCTTAAGGTAGGATGGATGACAAGGTAAGAGTTTGAGATGTTGAATTTGGATCAGATTCTATTTTAATATTGATAACCTTTTTATAACCAATTTGAAAAATCTAAAAATATTTACAATATTTATAAACTTCAAGAGGAGGTCACTAGGATTGTATTGTAGTTTCAGAATGCAATTATAACTAATTTCCTAGAAATTATTCCTTTTGTTTAATACTTCTATTTATTTAAAAGTAAATATCGCATTGCTTTTTTTGAGAAACTCTTTGAATACAGCAAATGTCAAATAGAAAATGCCTTACAGTTTTATTTTCTACTTTTGCTACAAACTATAAAATACTATTTAAAAGGAGAAGGGGTTACCTCCTCAGTTGAAAATTTTCTTTAAGATTAGGCCATTAACAGGGAGAGAATCTCTCAACCCTGACAAATCTTGTAGCATGAAGATCGAATGGCCTATCTTTTCATAGATCTGAAACGGTCCAAGCCACATTTTCTGGAATTTGGTGTGTTTCCCTTTATCTTCATGGGCTTTGTCCCATTTCAGGACTAAATCACCAACTTGAAATTGCTTAGAACGAGATGAGATTGAATCAAATGATGACTTGATGATTTGCTGATATTTTGCATGAATAATCTTGGCTTTTTCTCTTTCTTCTTCCAATTTCAAGATTTGGTCATGTCTAAGTTGTAAAGAAGAAGAAGGATTTTCTTCAATAAATTGAACTAGAGCTAGAGAGGGAAGAATAAGATTTGTTGGTAGTACAACTTCTTTTCCATAAACAAGTTTAAATGGGGAAGAACCTATAGAAGCCTTTTGTGTTATTCTGTCAGCCCATAATGCAAATATTCAAGATTTGTGCCAGTTCTTGTGATTCTGTTCGATAGTTCGCTTGATGATTTTAATAAGGTTTTTGTTTGTAGATTCTGCCAAACCATTTCCCTGAGGATAATAGTTAGCAGAATATTTGAGCTTGAAACCTCTTTTGATTGCGAAATCAAACATTGCATTGCCTGAAAAGTAAGATGAATTATCAAAAACAAGAGCATTCGGGACACCAAACCTGGTAATGATGAATTGATCTATGAATTCAATGATGGCTTCAGAGTTTGTTGTCTTTAGCGGAATTGCTTCAACCCACTTGGTAAAATAATCGGTAGCAGTAAGGATATACTTGTGCTGTTTGGAAGAATTAGGAGTAATTTCTCCAATAATGTCCAATCCCCATTGCTCAAATGGTTGTTCAATGTTGACCGGTTGCAGAGGAAAGACTGATTTCTTTAGTCTCCCACTTGAAGTTTGACAACTTGGGCATTTCCTCACATATTCATGAGCATCTCTAAACAGAGTGGACCAGTAATATCCAGCATGGATGACTTTGTGAGTTGTTGTATCAGCTCCGAAGTGGCCTCCCGCTGGACCGTCATGCAATTCCTGCAAGACCCTTTGTGCTTCCTGTTTTTCAAGGCATCTTAGTAAAACGGAATCATAATTTTGCCTAAAAAGAACATCATCAATAATGGTAAAATTTTTTGCTTTCAATCTTATGGCCCTTTTGTTTTTGTAGCACAAATTGGGAGGTGCATATCCATTTTTCAAGTAAAATATTAAATCGGCATACTGTGATTCAGAGTCAATGGTACTTATCTGGTTGATGGTTTGAGATTGATCTGGATCGCTTGATTCCGGAATGTTGGACGTGCCTGCCAATAACCTGCAAAAACCTTGGCCTCTAACAATCTTTGCTGGCTTGATTTCTAGGTCATATTCTTGAAGTGTTGTTACCCAATTTGCCCTTTTTTCTCCCAGTTCTCTCTGGATTAACAGTTGTCTAACTGAGGAGAAAGGAACTATAACCTTTGTATGGGCTTTCAACAGGAAGGGTCTGTAATGTTTAACCGCTTTATATACAGCAAAGGCTTGTTTTTCTACTTCATAATATTTTAATTCTGCACCTTGAAGATTTGAGCTATAGAATGAAATCGGTGCTTCCAAATTGTGATCATTGATCTGTGTAAGTACTGCAGCATAAGAGGAATCGGATGTGATGGTATACAATGTAAAATGATTAGAAAAATTTGGGGTATTTAGAGCTGGGGCATTGATTGTCGACTGCTTGATTAGTTCAAATGTTTCCTTTTCTGGCACTCCCCATTTGAAGACTGAATTTTTCTTAATCATAGTTTGAAGTGGTAAAATAATTTGAGAAAAATCTGGAATGAATATTTTTACAAAATTGATTTGGCCTAAAAATGACTGCATGGATTTCTTATTATGAGGAAAAGGGATTTCAGAAATTTCCTTAATCCTGTCTGGATCAATATAGATGCCATCTTTAGATACAAAAAAGCCTAGGATCTTACCTTGATCAAGAGCGAAGAAAGATTTCTTAGGGTTTAGAGAAATACCGTATTTCTTACAGTGTTTGAATATCTGATTCAAATCATGTAAGTGATTGGATCTCTCTTTTGAAAATACAGTAATATCGTCTAAATAGACAACTACTGTTCTATTAATTAACCCTTTGAAAGAGATATCCATCGCCCTTTGGAAAGTGGCTCCTGCATTAATAAGTCCAAAAGGCATTTTCTGATATGCATATGTTCCCCACTTTGTTCTAAAGGTGGTTTTGATTCGGTCATCCGGGTGGACCAGAATTTGGTTATACCCTGAAAACCCGTCCAAAAAGGACATTAACTCTGAGCCTACCACCGATTGGAGTATCTGCTCCATGGTGGGTAATGGGAAATTATCTTTTAGACTTGCCTTATTTAAATTCCTGAAATCAATACAAATCCTTATGTCGCCATTCTTTTTTCTGACTGGTACCATATTGGAGACCCAATTTGAGTGTCGTACGGGAAAAATAATCTTGGCTTTCAAGAGTTTGTTGAGTTCCGACTTTATTTGACCCTCTAGGTTTGGATGTATTTTCCTCAACTTTTGTTGAATTGGTTTCTGCTCGGGAAGCATTGGGATAGTGTGCTGAATAATAGATGTGTCATATGTTTTTAGATCATCATATCTCCAAGAGAAAATATGTTTATTTTTTCGTAACAGACTAATAAATGCTTCCTTTTCCTCTATAGAAAGTCCCAATCCTAAATTAATGTTTTGAGGATTTTGTTCAGTGCCAAGGTTTATTAATTCAAACCTTAATGTAGAGCTCTGAAGCTTTGTATTAGATACAGGTTTGAACCTGTCTTTAATATCGTAAAGGTCTTCAAGCTTTACTACACGCTTAGGGATTGAATTTTCCTCATGTTTACCTTGTATTTGAGTATCATGCTCATCTTCCTCAATGATTTGATTGTCATAGGATTTTTCAGAGGCCAGAAATTGTAAAATGTCTTCATCATGGTTAAACACTCTCCAATTGGTTACATTATCTGGAATGGATGGCCTAAAAAGTAATTCTACTGAAAACATATCTGGACTATAGTCTTCGGAAGGGAGCAGCTTGGAAGCAACATTGGCCAGCAAATCAGCTGCGGAGTTCTGCACCCTAGGAATGGAAGATATATTGAATGCTAAGAAATGGGAGGTAAGTTCTTGTACCAGCGATTGATAATGCTTAAGATGGTTCAAAAGACAATGGATTATATTCCTTACCTACTTGACAATAATTTCAGAGTCGCCAAAGACCTTTAAGTACTGAAATTTGAGGTCGATTGCTTTATATAGTCCTTGGACAAACGCTTCGTACACAGCTGTGTTATTAGTGCATTCAAATTCTAATCTATAGGACAACATTGTTTTTTCTCCTTGCGGGCTGACCAAAATGCATCCTGCTCCTGATCCTTCACTGGACTTAGATCCATCAAAATATAAAGACCAAAATAATGAATTATCTACAGTTTTTGTTACAACATTCTCAGTAACATTAACGCATTTAGACTTGTCGGTCTGTGAAAAGTTTTCGATCTGTGATGCGAAATTGTCAACTGAGAAAGGGGATGGCTGGGCAATATAATTGCCGAAAAATGACTCTGAAGAATAGTTTCCTAAGACATTATTGTTGAACGCGACTGGCTGATTTTCTTGTTCAAATTCTGTAACAGTATGGGTCATATTCTTCTCTCGATCAATCTTTATTTGATTGGGCTTTCCCTTATAGGGGAGCCACATATGTGACCAATCGGTGGAGATATACCCATGGATTTTTTCTGACCAATCCCTGCTTAAAATCAATCCATAAAATTCAGGTATATCGGCGACTAGAATATCGATCCTTTGGAGAATTCTTGGATCTGCCAATAACCTGATTGTTACAGAGTTTATTTCCCCTAGAACGTGAACTTTAGTTCTATCTAACTGCATGATGTGAATAGAAGACTTCGGGGTTCTATATTCAGTTTGGAGCAAACCAAAGCAGGCATTATATTCGAAGATGCCCCAAAATCAATTAAGCAATTGTGTAGATTTCGATTATAAATTTCATAAGTCAAGAGGAACGGGGGGGTATGGGAGTTTGATCTATCTCCAATCAGAATTGTGTCGGTTGCCTCAACTCTACCAGCAGGGGGTTGTCCTGAGTCACTTGCAGCTTTAGTGGTGGGAAGAGGTGAAGAAGGGACAACGTTAAATTCTTTGACTAGTAATTTTTGCTGATGTTTTAATTTACTAAGTTCAAACATGGTAATGTTTGCCTTAGTTTTCTTCATGTCATCGACAATGTTGTAATCCATCGAATTAGAAACTACCAAAGTTTTAGATGGTGAAGGTGTAGTAGAAGACGATGGCTGATTATTAGATACTATTGCGGTTGGCTTTCTAACGGGTACCTTTTCCTTTACAGTATTGGTTCCAGCACTCCTTTTCTTAGGATTAGCTTGAATAGGTTCGAGAGTACCTTTACTCCTTGTAGTGACAGGAAAGGCTTCTTGTTCGGCATCGGTATCGGAATTAGGGAGTATAAAGTCCCACATTCCGTGACATTCAACTACTTCCTCTTCTTCTCCTTCGGATGGTATAACTGTTTCTTCCTCTTCTTCTTCCTCAGGATCTGAGTCTGCATATGATATAACATTAGGAGGTTTGGACTCGGGTTTCTTGAAATTCCTATATGGTTTCTTCGTTGAGGATTCTGATACTTGTTTCTTGATCTCAACCATTTCATTCGACATAGTTTTAAGGACTTTTTGAAGGCCCTCCATGTCATATGGATCCTTAGTGTTCTTTTTCTTAGAGTCGTCTTTAAAGGACACTTTTTTAGATTTTCTTTCTTCCAAGGCAGTTTTCTTTTCTAAGGCGATTACACTTTTTTCTACAGCGAGTGCTTCCTTCATGTTTTCAGCTAATGTGGGTTGTTTGGCCCTATCAACAAATATGGCAATGTTTGAAGGAAAAGCAGTGATATACCACTCACTTCTAACTTGTTCGCTTGGCTTATCATCAGTGGGGATCTTGTTCAAGAGTTTGTTAAATCTGGAGTTGAACTCCTTGATGGGTTCTCTTGATTCGATCCTTAAATTTGAAAGATCATGGACAAGTGTAGCTAAGGATCTGTCATCATCGTATTTGGTGAGAAACTGTTCCTGGAAGATATTCCAACTTGTGATGGATCAAGAGGGTAAGGAAAAATACCAAGACCCTGCAGATCCTTGTAGTGAATAGGGAAACAATATTACTACCACATCTTCTTCAGTGACTCCCTTTAGATTGACTGAAAGCATAAAATTGTTAATATGTTCTTCTGCAGAAGTTCCAGCATCTAGATTAAATTTGGGTAACCATTTTTCGGGGTAATCGGGTAATGGATGTAAAGGTGCAGGCATAGTAACTGCACCAGGACTTCTCCATGGTCTTTGGGCCATTTTAGGATTACTGACGATCGCTTGTGGTGTTCCAGGTGCTTGAGGTGGAGGTGGAAGTACAGACTGAAAAGATTGTGATGCTTGAGACGAAGTCCCTTGGTGAACAACTGTATGAAGTGGTGAAGTGGGTGTACGACTTCGCACAGGTGAAGATGAAATGGAAGATGATGGGGAAAGGGTTTCGCTACTAGAATCTTCAGTGGTCTTTTTGATCCTTTTCCTTTCGTGTAAAGGAAATTCAACTGGCTCAATACCTAGCTTTTCACTTTGAAGTCTGGTAAGATGAGGGGGTAAGCAAAATTGCGAAGTGTGACTACCTTGTGATACTTCAGATCTAGGAGGGGAAATTGAGAAGCCTTGAAGTTTCTGGATGATGGATTGAACTTCAGGGGACTCCGGACTTAAGTGTTCTGAAGTATGATGTAATTGAGTAGTAGTGGTTGATTCCTCTTCATCTCATCTGGATACTGGAGATTCAGAATGCGAATGAGATATTCGAGGAGAGGTGGAGGGTGAGTTACTCTTTGAATGGTTTGTAGGTGTTGGCTTACTCGCCATTCATAGCGGGTGGCCCTCCTTCTAGCACCAGAAATGTTGAGGCCTCGGAAATCACTGCCAAAACATCGGGGATAACCACCCGGTCCGGACCTTGGTACAACTCCTTTTCCATTTGGAATGGTGGCTCTGACTGGAGATAACGGGACCAGTTTCCCGATAATGAAATAAAAGGGATGGATGGGTGATGAATATATTGCTTAAATGATAGGCGACTATCTTATTCTATTGACAAAAATAGGGAAACTAATACTAATCCCGGGAACAACTTATTCATTCAGAATGTAGCGTTAAATAATCTTTATCTATTTATCAGGCATATAGATGACTCTGTAAAATAAATAAAAGATGTTCAATCATTCAAAGATTGCTTCACATGAATAGTCACAATGAAGCGATACATACAGATTACTACATTCACTGTTCATATCATCGATACATATATACGTCTGAAAGGAGAGCATACGATAAACAACCAATAGTGGAATGCATAAGGAATGCTGTAAAAAACACACATATATATAAGCGATAATAGCAAGAGCGATTTCAATAACAATTCATATAACGAAAAAGAATACAGACGCAGATAATAGTACCATGTGAGCTGCAGATCGATCCGAAATATCAATTGCTATTCAGAATTCCTTCTTCAACATAGAAATACTTTCAAACAATGACAATAGTGCACATTTGCATAAAAGCTTTCCTTATCAAATTCGGAATAATTGGCCAAGTTTCATAAAAGAATATCCCTGAAGTACAATAGTGCAACTTCAGGGTTTAAGTCATATACAAAATTTTACGACCCTTTCTAATGCATGAAAGGGTCTTTAAATACTACTAAACTAAAAATATCTATGAAACAAAATCCTACTAAATTGGTATCAGTAAATCTGGTCTACTTCTCAGGGGCGATCTGGCAGTCGGCGAAATGAGTCATGCCTCAGGTTGCTTGCCCTTAAACCTTAGCTGGCTTATCGCGAGCATTGGTTCTACTTCTGGTGGTTTGTTGAGGCGTAAACTGAATTGGGCGGCGAAGGTGGCATCCTGGATATCAGGTATAATATAACCGACAGCATCGGTTAGACACTTCAAGACAGCTCTTTGGCTGTATGGTTTGATTAAAAAGAACCAATATGCATCCCATGTCAGACTGTTGACTCCAGCGATCAATCTTGCGCTTTTCTCCAAGTCTGGATAGCATGAATGCTCCAATATATTTGCTATTGTTAATTGACCTAGAGTGCGTTGGGAAATTGTGTTGGATAAATACAATGTATTATTTACTAATTCAATTAAATTTCCACTGATTGTCCTGCATCTAGAAGTCGCTCTTTCTGCTTTCATCAGCTGTGATTGCCATTCTGTGAACAATATTTCTTTGTGCGATTCTAGAATTCTTGGTAGATTAGCTGCCCGACCTACATCTGAATCCTGTCATTCTATAAAGTTTGTCAGTGTTTCTTCTACCTGATCCAAGTCGGCCCTTGCTTTGTCTACCTTTTCGCTTATAGACGCTGACAATTCACACAATGGTTCTACTCGTATGAGATGTTGACATAACAGCTTAACCTGATTAATCAATCCTTTATTTAGCTAGAGCGCTTCTCCTTTAAATTCATCTATCTTAGGGAGATTTTTCATTTGCTCAATTTTAGTGGTCAATTGAGCGATTTGTTCATCCTTTGATTTTATTGTTCCCTCAGTCGATGTTATTAACTGCTCCAGTGCCACTGATAGCTCCTTCTGCCTTTGCACTGCGCCTTCATCTATCCTTTGTTTTTGCTCTTGTAATTGCTTGACTAGCTGATTATT
The DNA here is from genome assembly GCA_000404065.3 of Pinus taeda. NCBI lineage: Eukaryota > Viridiplantae > Streptophyta > Pinopsida > Pinales > Pinaceae > Pinus > Pinus taeda. The sequence continues at coordinate 24,579 of APFE030275703.1, read as the reverse complement.
GTTCTGCTGCTATGCTAGCAATTCTTTCTCGGCCTGCTTTGCCCTCTGCTGAACTTCTGATAGTTTCGCCTGTAGTGAAGAGATATCCAGATCCTTTGCTTTCAACAAATTTCTCACTTCCATTGCTTTATCAATAGTCGCCGCCGAATATGCTCCAGCGAACTGTGATAGCTTGGTTAAGTCATCGGAGGGGTTGAATTTCTCTTTCCATACAACATTGCCCGTTACTGTTGATTCAAGGAATGGGGAAGGTTGATCAGTTCTTCTCCTTTTCCTCTGTCGCTTTATGATGGCTTTATGCTTAGGGCTATAAAATATATCTAAAGGGGGGATCTCTTCAATTTGCAAAACGATCTCTCCCGTTGGATCTCTAGGAATTATCTCTAGTTCTTTTGTTTTGGGTAGGCCGCTGGTTTCACCTAAAACCGGTTTTGATGTCGCTTCCTATGTGTTGCCTTCCTTTGAAACCTCATCATCTTTTGAGCACTCTAAGTTATTGATGATTGTACTAAATTGATTCCATTGCTGGAGCAAATTCGGATCAACTAATGGATCATGGTTAACTTTAGAGGTGCTCTCTTCTTGGGTCTTTGCTTGGGTTTCTTCTTGTTGCTGTGCATTTTCCTGAGTTGCCTCCTGCCTTTGGCTATGCATATCCTCCTGTTGTTTTGATGTAGTAGGAGGTGGTGTATTGTGTCACTGTTCAGACTCGCTTGACCTGGTTGCTGTCGGTATTGTCGCTGATAGGTCTAGAGGCAGAGTTTGCAACCTCTGTTCTCTGATTCTGTTAAACTCAACTAGTCCTTCATCATTATAAACATTTCGGGCAAGTGAGTTGACTTGATACAGTGATTCGGCTGATGCGAACATGTCTTCGAATTTGTCTTCTTTGTGCTCGACCTTGGCCAATTTGGCCTGGTCAAGCGCATTGTAAGCGATCTTTTTCGGATCATACTATCTCTTAGGCAAAGTGGCCAGGGTAAGAAAATTCATTTTCCCGGCTTCCTTCTCTGCATGCTTGATGTCATGCAGGGTATACATTCCAATCCGCAATGGAAAAGAAGGCCAAACATGTTTTTTAGCCCTTTTCAGGGTTTGGGTAACCCCTTCAGCGCTGATTTGATAGGCTACCTCCCTGGCAAGTAACTTATCAGGGATGTAGAGTGGTAACACATGTGGCTTAGCCTGGTTGCCAAAAACTCTGATATAAGTGAATTTCTCCTCCCCAAACCAACTCGCTACTGCAGTCAAATCTACAGCTGCTTGCTCGGATATTTTAGGGGCAGGCTTATTAAAAATTAAATAATGAATCGGTAACATAAAACCGTTGCAGATTTGGTACAGGTGGTGCTTATAACTAGTCTTCCAAAGTTTTCGATGATATATGTGAATAGGTGTGGGGTCTTGCGACATCCACCTCCATCCCAGTGCAGGAAATTCAGAATTAAAACAAAACACATCCATAATATATGCACTATAGTAAAATGGCGGAATAACCCTTTCTGGAACATGATAGTCAGACCTGAGGTCAAGAATGGTTTTGGCTAACTTGTCGGACAATATGACTGCCCAGTCCATGATTTCTCCATTGCATGCTCCCTCAATTAGGGGGACCATTTCTATGGTGATATTGGCAGAATCATGCAATCCCCATAGTCTACACATCATAACTCCAGCATAACAGTAAGGAGAACACAGGGAGTCAACTGAGTACTTACCCGAGGCCTCGTGCTTGTGTTTTGCTGGATTATGTCTCTAGTCTTGAATAGGTTCAGATTCGGTCTCGTTTTCTTCTCGAAACTTATCCAAAAATGCAGCATTATACTTCTTCTCTTCTCGTGGCAGGTGATACATTAGCCTTAGGTCTTCAGCTCGAAACGAGCCGAAAACCCTCCCATCCATAGATTCAAACAGTCTATCGACAATTGGGAGTTCTTGGAGTGCCCACCTTACCACATCTGTGTAAGGAAGAACCTGCTCCCGAGCCGCTATTTTGTGTAGGAAGGAGTTAGCCAAATCTTTTAGATTGGCATCGGATTTACTGGTGTTGTCGCATAAAATTTCCACTTCGGTCACCATTGGCCCTTCGGCTTCAATCAAATTGTAAGTCCCCTGCCAAGTGGTCTTGGGAAGTCCTAAGCGTGTTGTATCTGATATTAGTCCTTTGTTCTTCCCAGTTGGATCAGCGACAGTTAGCCCTACAGCTGGCGGGGCAGTAGGTATTGTAGTCTTCTTGGATTTCTTTCCCATTCCACTTCCTTCTGTTTCTGTGAAAGAATTCTGCGCAGAGTAAAAGGTAAGCGCAACACATGCAACAATATCATGAATCGAACAGAATGAAGTATATATATATCTTGGCGCATTCACAGTAATTAATCGACTTGAGGTGGCCTTAGGAGCAAATACGTGGATGGCTTCAAGCCTGTTTTTCTTATTAAATGGTCATTACGGCCTGTCAGTCTTATTAATTACAATTGCTTCGATTAATGGATAAATGATTTATTTGAAGCATGTTGAGGGCGATTTGGAGGTTTGAACACGGATGAGCGGCTTTTCCAAAGGATATGGCCTTAATTACGAATAAATCAAATCAAACTGCCTTTATGACTGTTATCTTGAGAAATGTGCCATTTACCTCTTGCGAAATCGGGCATCGGGGAAGTGCTAAGTTTTTTCATTGGTTTTGCTTGGAACCCCCGATCGCTGATATTCGATATCGCATCGCGTCGGGTATCGCTGGTAGTACCGCTTAGGATGGTGAATCACCGATTGCCGATAGCGATATCGCATCGCATCGGATGAAGATAAGTTTAGTTGTGCTTTAGGTGCTATTGCCGATTTCGCATCGCATTGTGACAAGGATCATTACTCCGTGTTACTTTATACTTTGTTGATATCCAATAGCGATTTCGCATCGGTGAAAACCAATATGTCCTTTACATTGTGTTTTCTTTGTCATTGCGATATGCGATCTTGCGATCGCTTTATCGCAATGATAAAGATAAATCGTTTTATATCGGGTTTTTTGATTGGTTTTATTAAAAAGCCTTTTTGCGAAATAGAACTTTAAATTGATACCAATTTGAAACAAAAATTAAAAAGGGACCCATTTCACATTATATTTTTTTGGGATTTTAATAATATGAAATGGGGGGTTGTTGTAGGGCACAACAATTGGCGATTCGCTGGGAGAAGCAGTTATCTCTGAATAGTATAGAAATACTTAAACTTTTTCATAATAGAAATTTTATCAAAAGGGAAATTTCTAATATAACTAGATATCGTTGCATTTTAAGGAAACAAAACTTTCTTTGCTAATTTCCTCTCTTGTTGAAAATAGATACATTCCAGATTTTTAAATTGGCACTTATTGGTTGATATTGATAAAATAGGAGACTATTCCAATCCAACTATTAAAATTAACTCATTTGCCATAGGTAGAGCCTCTGCTGCCAGCAAACGTCCATAGTCTCGGCAAGGATACCATTTAACCATATCATTGTCTATTGTCCTGTTCACTTGAGAGCATGATTAACATAATGAATTCAAAATCATGTTCTTTCACATTTGTTTTTATTTTCCTTTTCTGTTCTTTTGTAAGATAAAAAGTCATTGCCCTGGTGTGGTGGCCAGTTGATTGACAATGCCATTCACTAGAAGTAATCTAACCGAACAAGCTAGCTCGTGATGAGACCCCTTGTCTTACAATTGAAGCCTTTACCCTGTTTTGGTATGCAGTATTGGTAATGTCGGCCAAACTATTTTCCTATGATCATGGTAAGCAGGCTTGTGATAAGACCTCTCAACTTTTATATCTAGCATTCTTGGAATTGCATCCTGAATAATCATGAACTTAAGTAAAATGGGATAGACAATTTTCCTCCTTAAGGTAGGATGGATGACAAGGTAAGAGTTTGAGATGTTGAATTTGGACTAGTTTCTATTTTAATATTGATAACCTTTTTATAACCAATTTTGAAAAATCTAAAAAGATTTACAAGATTTATACTTCAAGAGGAGTTTACTAGGATCGTATTGTAATCTTGGAATGCAATTATAACTAATTTCCTAGAAATCATTCCTTTTGTCTAATACTTCTAATTATTTTAAAAGTAAATATCGCATTGCTTGTTTCTGAGAAACTCTTTAAATACAGCAAATGTCAAATAGAAAATGCCTTACAATTTTATTTTCTAGTTTTGCTACAAACTATAAAAATGCTATCTAAAAGGAGAAGGGGTTACCTCCTCAGTTGAAGAATTTCTTTAAGACTAGGCCATTAACAGGGAGAGAATCTCTCAACCCTGATAAATCTTGTAGCATAAAGGTCGAATGGCCTATCTTTTCACAAATCTGAAACGGTCCAACCCACATTTTCTGGAATTTGATGTGTTTGCCTTTATCTTCATGGGCTTTGTCCCATTTCAGGACTAAATCTCCAACTTGGAATTGCTTAGAACCAGATGAGATTGAATCAAATGATGCTTTGATGATCTGCTAATGTTTCGCATGAATAATTTTGGCTTTTTCTCTTTCTTCTTCTAATTTCAAGATTTGGTCATGCCTAAGTTGTAAAGAAGAAGAAGGAGTTTCTTCAATAAATTGGACTAGAGCTAGGGAAGCAAGAATCAGATTTGTTGGTAGTACAGCTTCTTTTCCATAGACGAGTTTAAATGGGGAAGAACCTATAGAAGCTTTTTGCGTTATCCCGTCAGCGCATAGTGCAAATATTAAAGATTTGTGCCAAGTCTTATGATTCTGTTCGATAGTTCGCTTGATAATTTTAATAAGGTTTTTGTTTGTAGATTCTACCAAACCGTTACCTTGAGGATAATAGTTAGCTGAATATTTGAGTTTGAAACCTCTTTTGATTGCGAAATCAAACATAGCATTGCCTGAAAAATATGATGCATTATAAAAAACAAGAGCGTTTGGGACACCAAACCTGGTAATGATGAATTGATCTATGAATTCAATAATGGCTTCAGAGTTTGTTGTCTTTAGCGAAATTGCTTCAACCCACTTGGTGAAGTAATCGGTAGCAGTAAGGATATACTTGTGCTGTTTGGAAGAATTAGGAGTAATTTCTCCAATAATGTCCAATCCCCATTGCTTAAATGGTTGTTCAATGTTGACTGGTTGCAAGGGAAAGGGTGATTTCTTTAGTCTTCCACTCGAAGTCTGACAACTTGGGCATTTCCTTACATATTCATGAGCGTCTCTAAACAAAGTGGGCCAGTAATATCCGGCATGGATGACTTTGTGAGCTGTTGTATCAGCTCCGAAGTGGCCTCCTGCTGGTCCGTCGTGCAATTCCTGCAAGACCTTTTGTGCTTCTTGTTTCTCAAGGCATCTTAGTAAAAAGGAATCATAATTTTGTTTAAACAGAACATCATCAATAATGGTAAAATTCTTTGCTTTCAATCTTATGGCCCTTTTGTTTTTGTAGGACAAGTTGGTAGGTGCATATCCATTTTTTAGGTAAAATATTAAATCAGCATACTGTGATTCAGAATCGGTGGCACTTACCTGATTGATGATTTCAGGTTGATCTGTATCTCTTGATTCTGGAATGTTGGATGCGCCTGCCAATAACCTGCAAAAACCTTGACCTCTAACATTCTTTGCTGGTTTTATTTCTATGTCGTATTCCTGAAGCGATGTTACCCAATTTTCCCTTTTTTCTCCCATTTCTCTCTGGATTAACAATTGTCTAACTGAGGAGAAAGGAACTATAACCTTTCTATGGGCTTTCAGCAGGAATGGTCTGTAATGTTTAACCGCTTTATACACAGCAAAGGCTTGTTTTTCTACTTCAAAATAGTTCAATTCTGCACCTTGAATATTTGAGCTATAGAATGAAATCGGTGCTTCCAAATTGTGATGGTTGATCTATGTAAGTACTGCGGCGTAAGAAGAATCGGATGTGATGGTGTATAATGTAAAATGATTAGAAAAATTTGGAGTATTCAGAGCCGGAGCATTGATTATTGATTTCTTAATTAGTTCAAATGCTTCCTTCTCTGGTACTCCCCATTTGAAGACTGAATTTTTCTTAATCATATTTTGGAGTGGTAAAATAATTTGAGAAAAATCTGGAATAAATCTTTTTACAAAATTAATTTGGCCTAAGAATGACTGCATGGATTTTTTATTATGAGGCAAAGGGATTTCAGAAATTTCATTAATCCTGTCTGGGTCGATATAGATGCCATCTTTAGATATAATAAAGCCTAGGAGCTTACCTTGATCAAGAGCGAAAAAAGATTTCTTAAGGTTTAGAGAAATACCGTATTTTTTACAGCGTTGGAAGATTTGGTTCAAATCTTGCAAGTGATTGGATCTTTCTCTTGAAAATACAGTAATGTCATCTAAATAGACAACTACTATTCTATTAATTAACCCTTTGAAAGTGATATCCATCGCCCTCTGGAAAGTGGCTCCTGCATTAATAAGTCTGAAAGGCATCTTCTGATAAGCATATGTTCCCCACTTTGTTCTAAAGGTGGTCTTGAGTTGATCATCAGGGTGAACCAGAATTTGATTATACCCTGAAAATCCGTCCAAGAAGGACATTAATTCTGAACCAGCCACTGATTGGAGTATCTGCTCCATCATGGGTAATGGGAAATTATCTTTTAGACTTGCTTTATTTAAATTCCTAAAATCAATACAAATTCTTATGTAACCATTCTTTTTCCTGACTGGTACCATATTGGAGACCCAATTCGAGTGTCGTACGGGAAAAATAATCTTAGCTTTTAAAAGTTTGTTGAGTTCAGATTTTATCTGACATTCTAGGTTTGGGTGTATTTTTCTCAATTTTTGTTGAATTGGTCTCTGCTCAGGAAGCATTGGGATAGTGTGTTGAATAATATATGTGTCATAAGTTTTTAGATCATCATATCTCCAAGCGAACACATTTTTATTTTTTCGTAACAGACTAATAAATGCTCCCTTTTCCTCTATAGAAAGTCCCAATCCTAAGTTAATATTTTGAGGATTTTGTTCGGTGCCAAGGTTTATTAATTCAAACCTTAAGGTAGAGCTCTGAAGTTTTGTATTAGATACAGGTTTGAACCTGTCTTTAATATCGTAAAGATCTTCAAGCTTCACTACATGCTTAGGGATTGAATTTTCTTTATGTTTACCTTGCATTTGAGTATCATGCTCATCTTCCTCAATGATTTGATTGTCATAGGATTTTTCAAAGGTCAGAAATTGTAAGATGTCTTCATCATGGTTAAACACTCTCCAATTGGTTACATTATCTGGAATGGATGGCCTAAAAAGTAATCTACTGAAAACCTATCAGGACTATAGTCCTCTGAAGGGAGCAGCTTGGAAGTGACATTAGCCAGCAAATTAGCTGCGGAGTTTTGTGCCCTGGGTATGGAAGATATATTGAATGCTTGGAAATGGGAGGTAAATTCTTGTATGAGCGATTGATAATGCTTAAGATGGCTCGAAAGACAGTGAATTGTATTTCTTACCTGTTTAACAATTATTTCGGAGTCGCCAAAGACTTTTAAGTACTGAACTTTGAGGCCGATTGCTTTATATAGTCCTTGGACGAGCGCTTCGTACTCAGCTGTGTTATTAGTGCATTCAAATTCTAATCTACAGGATAGCATTGTTTTTTCTCCTAGTGGGCTGACTAGAATGCATCCTGCTCCTAATCCTTCGCTGGAATTAGATCCATCAAAATATAAAGACCAAAATAATGAATTATCTACAGTTTTTGTTACAAAATTCTCAGTAACATTAACGCATTTAGACCTGTCGGTCTGTGAAAAATTTTCGATTTGTGATGTGAAATTGTCAACTGAGAAAGGGGATTGTTGGGCAACATAATTGCCGAAAAATGACTCTGAAGAATAGTTTCCTAGGATATTATTATTGAACGCGACTGGCTGGTTTTCCTGTTCAAATTCTGTAACAGTATGGGTCATATGTTTCTCTCGATCAATCTTTATTTGATTGGGCTTGCCCTTATAGGGGAGCCACATATGTGACCAATCGGTGGAGATATACCCATGGAGTTTTTCAGACGAATCCCTGCTTAAAATTAATCCATAAAATTTAGGTATATCGGCGATTAGAATATCGATCCTTTGGACAATTCTTGGATCTTCCGATAACCTGATTGTTATAGAGTTTATTTCTCCTAGGACCTAAACTTTAGTTCTATCTAACTGCACGATGTGAATAGAAGACTTCTGGGGTTCTATATTCAGTTTGGAACAAACTGAAGCAGGCATTATATTGGAAGATGCTCCAGAATCAATTAAGCAGTTGTGCATATTTCGATTATAAATTTCATAAGTCAGGAGGAAAGGAGGGGTATGGGAGTTTGATCTATCTCCGATCAGAATTGTGTCGGTTGCCTCAACTCTACCAGCAGGGGGTTGTCCTGAGTCGCTTGCAGCTTTAGTGGTGGGAAGAGGGGAAGAAAGTACAACGTTAAACTCTTTGAGTAGTAATTTTTGCTGATGTTTTAATTTACTAAGTTCAAACATGGTGATGTTTGCCTTAGTTTTCTTCATGTCATCGAAAATGTTGTAATCCATCAAATCAGAAATTACTAAAGTCTTAGATGGTGAAGGTGTAGTAGAAGATGATGGCTGATTGTTTGTTACTATTGCGGCTGGTTTTCTAACGGGTACCTTTTCCTTTACGGTGTTGGTTCTGGCACTCCTTTTCTTAGGATTAGCTTGGACAGTTTCGGGAGCACTTTTACTCCTTGTAGTTACAGGAAAGGCTTCTTGTTCGGCATCAGTATCGGAATTAGGGAGTATAAAATCCCACATTCCGTGACATTCAACTACTTCCTCTTCTTCTCCTTCAGATGGCATAACTGTTTCTTCCTCTTCTTCTTCCTCAGGATCCGAATCTGCATATGATATAACATTAGGGGGTTTGGATTCGGGTTTCTTGAAATTCCTATATGGTTTCTTCATTGAGGATTCTGATACTTGTTTCTTGATTTCAACCATTTCGTTCGACATCGTTTTAAGGACTTTTTGAAGGCCCTCCATGTCATATGGATCCTTAATGTTCTTTTTCTTAGAGTCGTCTTTAAAGGAAACTTTTTTAGATTTTATTTCTTCCAAGGCAGTTTTCTTTTCTAAGGCGATTACACTTTTTTCTACTGCGAGTGCTTCCTTCATATTCTTAGCTAATGTGGGCTGTTTGGCCCTATCAACGAATATAGAAATGTTTGAAGGCAAAGCAGTGATATACCACTCGCTTCTAACTTGTTCGCTCGGTTTATCATCAGTGGGGATCTTATTCAAGAGCTTGTTAAATCTGGAGTTGAACTCCTTGATGGGTTCTCTTGAATCGATCCTTAAGTTTGAAAGATCATGGACAAGTGTAGCTAAGGATCTGTCATCACCGTATTTGGTGAGAAATTGTTCCTGGAAGATATTCCAACTCGTGATGGATCCAGAGGGTAAGGAAAAATACCAAGACCCTGCAGATCCTTGTAGTGAATAGGGAAACAATCTTACTACCACATCTTCTTTAGTGACTCCCTTTAGATTGACTAACAGCATAAAATTATTAATATGTTCTTCTGCAGAAGTTCCAGCATCTGGATTGAATTTGGGTATCCATTTTTCGGGGTAATCGGGTAATGGATGTAAAGGTGCAGGCATAGTGACCGCACCAGGACTTCTCCATGGTCTTTGAGCCATTTTGGGATTGCCAATGTTCGCTTGTGGTGTTCTAGGTGCTTGAGGTGGAGGAGGAAGTACTGACTGAAAAGATTGTGATGCTTGAGATGAAGTCCCTTGATGAAAAACTATATGAAGTGGTGATGTGGGTGTATGACTTTGCACAGGTGATGATGAAATGGAAGATGATGGAGAAAGGGTATCGCTACCAGAACCTTCAGTTGTCTTTTTTATCCTTTTCCTTTCTGGTAAAGGAAATTGAGGTGGCTCAATACCTAGCTTTTCACTTTGGAGTCTGGTAAGATGAGGGGGTAAATGAAATTGTGAAGTGTGACTGCCTTGTGATACTTCAGATCTAGGAGGGGATATTGAGAAGCCTTGAAGTTTTTGGATGATGGATTGACTTCAGGGGACTCGGGACTTAGGTGTTCTGAAGTATGATGTAATTGAGCAGTAGTGGTTGATTCCTCTTCGTCTCGTCTGGATACTGGAGATTTAGAATGCGAATGAGATATTTGAGGAGAGGTGGAGGGTGAGTTTCTCTTTGAATGGTTTGTAGGTGTTGGCTTACTTGCCATTCATAGCGTAGGCCCTCCTTCTAGCGCCAGAAATGTTGAGGCCTCGGAAATCGTTGCCACAACATCGGGGATAACCACCCGGTCTGGACCTTGGTACAGCTCCTTTTCCGTTTGGAATGGTGGCTCTGACTGGAGATAATGGGACCAGTTTCCCAATAATGAAATAAAAGGGATGGATGGGTGATGAATAAATTGCTTAAGTGATAGGTGAATGACTTATTCTATTGACAAAAATAGGGAAACTAATACTACTCCCGGGAACAACTTATTCATTCGAAATGTAGCGTTAAATAATCTTTATCTATTTATCAGGCATATAGATGACTCTGTAAAATAAATAAAAGATGTTCAATCATTCAAAGATTGCTTCACATGAATAGTCACAATGAAGCGATGCATACAGATTACTACATTCACTATTCATATCATCGATACATATATATGTCTAAAAGGAGAGCATGCGATAAACAACCAGTAGTGGAATGCATAAAGAATGCTATGAAAAACACATATATATATAAGTGATAATAGCAAGAGCGATTTCAATAACAATTCATATAACGAAAAAGAATACAGACGCAGATAATAGTACCATGTGAGCTGTAGATCGATCCGAAATATCAATCGTTATTCAAAATTCCTTCTTCAACACAGAAATGCTTTCAAACAATGACAATAGTGCACATTTGCATAAAAGCCTTCCTCATCAAATTCGAAATAATTGGTCAAGTTTCATAAAAGAATATCCCTAAAGTACAATAGTGCAGCTTCAGGGTTTAAGTCATATACAAAACTTTTACGACCCTTTCTAAATGCATGAAAGGGTCTTTAAATACTACTAAACTAAAAATATCTATGAAACAAAATCCTACTAAATTGGTATCAGTAAATCTGGTCTACTTCTCAGGGGCGATCTGGCAGTTGGTGAAATGAGTCATGCCTCAGGTTGCTTGCCCTTAAAACCTTAGCTGGCTTATCGCGAGCATTGGTTCTACTTCTGGCGGTTTGTTGAGGCGTAAACTGAATTGGGCAGCGAAGGTGGCATCCTGGATGTCGGGTATAATATAACCGACAGCATCAGTTAGGCACTTCAAGATGGCTCTTTGGCTGTATGGTTTGATTAAGAAGAACCAATAAGCATCCCACGTCAGACTGTTGATTCCAACGATCAATCTTGCGCTTTTCTCCAGCTCCGGATAGCATGAGTGCTCCAATATATTTGATGTTGTTAATTGACCTGGAGTGCATTGGGAAATTATGTTAGATAAATACAATGTATTATTCACTAATTCAACCAAATTTCCACTGATTGTCCTGCATCTGGAAGTCGCTCTTT